>NW_004624753.1:5037134-5050413 GCF_000247695.1 Heterocephalus glaber
GGAAAGAAGGGAAAGGAAAAATGATGAGAAATGGAAAAAATGGAAATAAAGTCTTTGTAAATAGGGAAAGGTGGAGGGGGTGAAGGGAGGGCTAGGAATGGAGAAAACGTAAGAACTAAGATGCACCATGTAAAGGTAGAATTCCCAATGAGAAATGTAATTGTGTTGTATACCTACAATGTACCAATAAAAGAATTTTTTTAAAAAACAATAAAAAACAAAGTTTGCTACCATCACAAGTCAGTTAAAGTTGAGTACGTTTCCTTTCGGGAAAGTGAATTTTAAGCTGTTGCCTGTGTTTGCATTTCACAGCTGCAGTTGTGCCTAAGGGGGTTTGAAGAAGGAGCATCCAGCCTTCCCTCCAGCTTCTGGTCCAAGCCCTCAATTGATCTTAAACCAGTCACACTCCTGAGTGTAAGCCAACTACACAGCTTTCCTTAAAGTTAACAGCAATTTTCATTTGGGATCTTTATTCTCAACATATTCAGGCTGCTCTAAGAATGACTAGCAACTTCAGAATATCCTGTCAAACAAAAACATCATCAGTTCCATGTTCAGAAGCACAAGTTACAAAAAATGAATGAGTGAAGTTTAAAGATTATCCTATCCTTCACTCATATTTAAATTCACTGCTTCCCTTTTTCCACTCATGTATATTTCTGATGTGTGAGGAAACCAGAAATAATACTTTGTTTTAAGCATGAATATTTTATAAAATATAGCTTAGCTTGTTCACTTAGCTTCATACCAAAGCTGCAACCTCAAAGACTTTCTGTTCAAAATAAATTTTTCAAATCAAGTACATTGCTGGGAGTTTGTTTGAAAGATTCCCACGGTGAATCCTTCTGCAAAGCCATATGTAGCATGGATCAGACTGATGACTGAGGGTGGCTTCTGGCTCTGCCGCTCACCAACTACATGACTGAGGCAAGGGACCCACCCTGCTGGGCCTCGATGTCCTCACTCATAGATGATACAGGAATTGAGAAGGTAGATGACGAAACTCTCAACACACGCAAGCACAGAGCAGGCGCTCAGTAAGTGTGAGTTCATGTTATTACAGATTTTCAGAAATGATATTTCACTCCTGGTTTTGCTTCTAAATTAAAGTCAGTTCTATTCTTGAAGACAGGAGTGTCAAGTTCAGTTTCTCCGTGAATAATTTCCTTCACCAATATAATGGTTTCCCTGCAGGGTACTGCATCTAATCTGGTACTGTTTCAACCAAGCCTATAGATTACCAATGAATCATTATGAAAGGACAGTGCTGAAGATGCTGTTTCTGTATTGAAATACCCCATACAGGGCTGGCGATTTAGCTCAGTGGTTCTGGCGCCTGCCTTGCAAGCGCAAGGTCCAGAGTTCGATCCCCAGTACCAAAAAAAAAAAAAGAAATACCCCATACAGAGGACTACCAGCAATGTCTGAGGTACTTAGGGAACATAAGGCCTGTGACGCCGGGGTCAGATCTTTCTCACTCTGCTGCTGATAGCCAACCATCCCTTGTTTTTCTCCATTTCTTGCCTCTCACCCAAGCTCTATCTACCCAGATCCTCCCTAAGGTCCTGTTGAGCTTTGTCACCTTTTTGACAGTTAAAGAGTTTTTCCTCTTAACTGTCCCAGTCCTTTATCTAGCCTTCTTTTCAAAAATACTATTTTTTACCCCTACTTTATCTGTATGTATGTTTCTACATCGTTCTCCCTTACACACAGCTATCAAAATGCCTGGAACTATGTAGGTTCGCAAATGTATTTATGAATCCAAGAGTAAAAGTTGCAGGTACCGAGTCATAGTGTGTAGGACTGAAGAACAGGGGCACGGGAAGGGAAAAGTCCAAACAGAACTGCACTATGTCTCTTGGAAGAAAGCACTAATCACTATATCACCATTATTTTCATCTTCCAGTTTTCTTAAGTGGAAAAACAATGAGTTCATTTTCTGTTCTCTTTTGTTGATTAGCTGTATCTATGATATTCTAGGACTCTTCTTTAAAAACACTGATTTTGCCAAATCTCTGAAGCATTGACAAAGATTTCTAAGACTGATCAATATTAGACCTTAGAGCTAGTAAATTCTTCTGGCTCACTCTGCTGGGTCAAATCTTGCGGGAACTCTATCTGAAAGCATTCTACAAAATCTTATAGTTTCTTTTAAATAACAAGTGAACTAGGGAAGGTTACATTCCACACTGTATTCTGGCTAAACTTTTGTCAATTTTAGGTTTAAAATAAGTAGTGGGGAGAGATAAAACATTTCTCTGTAACATCAAATAAAAGCTTAAAAAAAGTAACAAAAGTTTTAGGGCAACATCTCTGAAGCACAGATAAACAGAACTCAAGTTTTTGTTTTCTTTTTTCTTAAAGAGGAAGGTTAGTGGAGAATTAAAAGAATTCATTTCTAGACCCAATTTTCTTATTTACTATCTGAGGAAGTATGGGCAAAAATCACTTCTCTCACAGTTAAAGACAGTTATCTCCAATAAAGCGCTACTCTATGCCCAGGGCAGTTGTCTTCCCCCGCCCACCTTCTCTCTCTCCTCCCACCCAGAGACATGTACTGGAAGCCACTAATACGGAGTACATATGCATTTAAGATTTTCTAGACACGTTTTGAAAAGAAGAAACAAGTATATTTAGTTTTAATGTAGTCTAACTCAATATATCCAAATTATTATTTCAACAGTATGCAATAAAAATTAGAGTGCACACGTTTTTCTTCTTACATCTTTGGAATTGTCTGTAATTTACACTTACCACACATCTCAACTTGGACCAGCCATGCTGCAAGTTCAGCAGTCACTGTGTATATGGCTACCATTCTAGGCAGATATATCTAGGGTCCCACTTCCTCTCATGCTAACTAAACTATTCTGATGCACGAGTGGGGCAAGATATTCTTGGAATACAATCTTCCTGAGGACAAGGAAGATTATCATCTTAAAAGTCAGCATATGCACAAAATTGTTAATTGGCTGCCATAGTGAAATTCTTCTCTACCACTCACTACTCACAACATTTACATGTTCAAAAATTATTTCTGGACTGTCTAACAGAAAAGTTCTGGAGACAGAGGAATCTATAACTTAGTTTTATAGATGGTATTTTATGATTCTTAAATTTAAGTGAACTCCAGCAAGTTAATCTCTAAGGTCCAATTTCCTCATCAATAAGGTTGAAGGAAGAAGAGAGAAAAGGACGCTATTTAAATTACATATTCTTAAATATTCTTAATTTCCATGCTAAAGTCGTAATAGCCACCCCCAAAGCTCCCAGAGGCCAGATGGGTAAACAGGAGGATAGAGCAGCAAGGACCTCAGTCTGAGGGGAGATGAACCGTGGTGGCTCAGGGGTGACTGCCTAGTCTGAGGGGCCCAGGCCTACCTAGCTCCCCATCACTGCAAAGGGACAGCAAGTTCAACATCTCCCAGCTCCTAATGTTTCTACGATTGCTGGCTGTCTTCCAACTGCACACACTGACCCTTCAAATTCTGAAACACATTGTTTCAGCCAAAACACAAAGCTCTAGACAGGGTCTGCATGTCTCCAATTTGTCCATGTTGTCTTGCCCCTCTGCCTTCTTCTGGGTATCATTTTCAATCCTCAGTGATAATGAAAAAATTGGGGGGAAATGTAGCATTTGTGCATAAGGGGTTAAAAACTTAAACACAGCTAGAAGAGAATAAAGATAATAAGCCCCTGAATAAAAAATGGATAAAAGAAACAAACCACCAATTCCAAGAAATGTAAATTACATATGTGTGTATAATGTATATGTATATTACAACATCACTTGTAATGAATGAATACAAGTAAAAAAAGGTTCTTTCCTCACAATTAAATGGGGAGATGTTATTTCCTAATCAGACTGATAAAGATTTGTAAAACTGTCTCCCACTACTTAATGTCAGCCCAGGTGTAAGCAAACAGATGCTCAGAAACAGTCTGTGGGGTCTAGACGTTCAGAAGCTTTAAGGAGGACAGCTGGGCAATTTGCCAGAAGCCCTTAGTAGTTCACTAACACTGATTTTTAAAAGTCATTAGCCAGGAGAAACAATGAAATTAATACACAAAAATGTACACACAACTATAATCTTTGCAACTGCGTGTGTAACTGTGAAGACTGAGAGGTAATTTAAATATCCACTACTGTAAGAGGATTTATTTAAGTTAACCATCATGTATCCATTCAATGACTGTTGAAAAAGATGAAGTAAGAACAAGGAAAGCTATCTCCAATGCACAGCTAAGTGCAGAAAGAAACAGGTTACAGCACTGCCTACTGTGCAGAGCAGCACATACGGTGTCTGTGTGTGAGTACGCTAACGTGCCCCATGGAAAGGGACCTCTGGGAGCAAGGACATATGGCTCAATTCTATTTTTTACTCCTTCCCTTTTTAAAAATTATAACTTCTCTTTTATTATCAGCAAAAGTTTCATTTGGAAAAAAAATCATAGTCCATCATGACTACGTCCAAGAGCAGTCTTAGGGACGAAGGGACTAGTCGGTGTCAGTGAGCCCGACAGTGGAGGAGCCAGTGCCTTTTGTTGGGATGTTCAAATACACTATCTGAACCTGACTCACTGTTAACACCTGCCAGATTTATGAACACTAAATCAGCACATCCTACAGCATTTCAGGGTAAAAACAGGCCATGCCTAAAAATCACTAAACCCAAACTGGCTTTTTATTTCTATACAGCAGAAGTCTTCATTTTAGCTGTGAATAATCTATACTGAAAACTAAGCTGTAATAAGATGCTAATTTTATTTTATTTTTTAAATTTTTTTAAGGGAACTTGAAGATCTGTTTATTTAGCTAGTGGCTCGTGTTAGGTGATCAGTAAAAATGTGAATTGGATTATGTGACAAACCAAGTATTTGAAAAATACTGACTCAATGGCATTTTGATTCTTTTTGACATAGGTATCCATGTTCACTTCAGAATAGTATCTCATGCCTTACTTTTATCAGGTTAATGTGCTAACTTGTAATTAATTAATAGCCACCATCAAATCACAATTTTCTTTTTTCCCATGCTAAGGATCATACTCAAGAGTGTCATGTGTGCCAGGCAAATGCTCTTCTACTGACCTAACAACCAGCCCAAAGTCATCAATTTTTTGTTTATTTTTTTTGAGACAGGGTCTTGGTCTGCAATTCAGGCTGGCCTTTAACTATGTAGCCAAGGCTGCCTTTGAACTTGTAGCAATCCTCCTGCCTCAGTCTCCCTAATGCTGGGATTACAGCTGTGTGCCACCATGCCTGGCTCCAAAGTCGCCAATTTTTTAAGAGACTCAGAACAGACTAAAATGATTCTCATTCTAAACAAATTTAAAATCATCAAGAGAACTTTTTTTTTTGGTACTGGGGATCAAACTCGGGACCTTGCACTTTTGCGAGGCAGGCGGCGGAACCAATGAGCTAAATCCCAGGCTCAAAAGAACTTTTACTGATTGTCTCATTTAATTCATATCCATTTAGTTGGTATTCCAGATGATTTGTACTATCTACTAGAAATTCTTCAAACAAGCCAGGTGACTACAAAGCAAAATTACACAAAGGGATCTTAAATTTTATTACATTTTTTTTTTTTGGTGGTGCTGGAGTTCGTTCCATGGCCTTATACATGCCAGGCAACCAACTACCACTGAGCTACAGCACTGGCCCTGTGTGATAAAATCTACTTTAAAGATCTACTTTAACAAAACTGATGACAAAGTTCTAGACTAGAGTCTGGATTCTACATAACAGATCCCACTCTCTGATCACACTACCTATCTAATTACAGAAATATTTACTTGCTGATAAAAATAATATTCACCAGTGTTATATGCATGATGTTTTATTGTTTGAAGAATGGTTCTAAAACATCACACTAAGGCCGAAAAACAAAGTTTGCAGTAAACGGTTTTATGAGAATGAGTTATAAAGCATGTAATGCTTGTTCATTCTAAGGAATCCTGATCTTGGAGCTTGTGATGCACCAGTTGGCAGCAGCACCCACACCCCCCAGAGCAGTCATTATTTTTCCCCTGTTTGCATAGACTTCTTCTCAATAGCTGCTTTCTGCTTTTGTTGCATGATCTCAGAGTCCCTCTGCTGTCTTTGAGAAGGAGTCATGCTATCCTCTTTTCTTTTTCCCTTGCTAATTTCTTGGGTTGTCTTCACATTCTTCTGTCGGGTAAGTTCTCCTTGATTACCACGGGCCATGCCAACCACCTGGTGGAGCCTAGAGGAGAGTGACTCAGACAAGCAAGGGCTCCCTCACATGCCCAGCGGCCGCCACCCATCAATCTGGAAGGCCACGCCCACGCCAAGATGCTAATTTTAAATATGAGACTAACACAATAAGTAAACAGAATAAAATAACACAACATATTTGGTATGGTTGAAAAACTCCTGGATCCTAATGGAGAATCATCATCTCTTTAAAGGACAGTCAATGTCTGTCAAGCGCACATGTAAATGAGCAATTTGTGATTAGCCAGAGCTCGGTTCTGCCAGTGCATCAATTCAGATAGCTGCGCTAATTTCTGTTTGGCTTTCGAGTTAAGGCTTTGAAATCCTAAACACTAGGCTGATATTAAAATGGTTTGCACACAGTACTGTCTTCTTTAGAAATGAGTGTTCGTATGTACACAGTAATTCAGAGCACAACACTTCTAATTTTGAGTTATCTGCTGTGGGCTAGGGGCATGGCTAAGAATGACGGCTTACCAGGTTTTCAGTAATCTCTGTACCCGCTTACCAGCTCCAGGAAAATGGCTCTGGTTCAGAGGCCTGGTACTCGACCACTTTCGAACTGTCTGGACCTCCCCACTCAGAGCCTCCACATGCATCTCTAATCTCACATCTCTCAAGCGGAAATTTAATTGTATCTGATTTCTAAAAACAGAAGGTTCATGCTGGTTCTGTAAGTGACAAAGTCTTATAACCTGCCCTGGGAACAAACCCTTCTATGCCTTACATCATCATGCCCAGTTCTCAGGTGAGCACAGTAAGGTAGGGAGAAAAGTAACTTCCCAGACCACTCAGTCAGGAGGCAGATTTGAGCCCATCCAGCTTGCTGTGCTGCACTGCACCAGACATCAGACTACCTGGGAAACTAACTTCTAGTCCAGGGGCAACAAACCTATGGCACACAGGCCACAGCAGGCTGTATCACTGGAAGCTATAAAAGGTTCACCATTGTTGTGGTCAAAGCGTGTGTGTGTGTGTGTGTGTGTGTGTGTGCGCACATTTAAAATAGGCCTTACACTCACTTCCAAGCCTTCTCCAAAATTCTTAAGGTAGTTGGCTTCCCCCCTAGAGAACACAGAATGAAACATTCACCTTTGTTTTTAGATTGCTGGGCAGAGGACTGAGCACGCTGCACAGGACATGTGATAAACAGTCACGTATCCCAAGACTACAGGCGCCTCCTTGCCCAGGCCGGAAACTGAACGTGACTGTGATTCTCTTCTGCCTCCCCACCTCAGCCTCCATTATTCTGGGCAGTGCCCCGCAGTCCAGCGGCACTGGTGTTGTGCTGTTCCTCTCAGGCTCAATGCTGCCCCTGGACTTCCGAGGCCTTCTTCATGGTGCTAACTCCTACTTAACTTGAAGCATAAGTGAGAAGACGTCTCTGACACCCTGTGCTGAATCAGGGCGCTCTCTGTTTTGTTCCCCCCGCACCAGGTTCAGAACACAAAAACTTGAAACTATTCTGGTACCGCCAACTTACCGTCCTTGAGCACAGGCCTTATCTTACTTGCTATTTTCATGAAAAACAGCAGAAGATACACACTAGGCCTTCCATGCCTTCTGCTGAATGAACGAACGAACCAAGGAATGAAGGAAGGAAGGAACAAACGAACAGGAGAGTGAAGAGACAGGGGCTGCGCCTCGTCATCTCACCCTCCAGCTGCTCGCTAGTCCCGGAGGAAAGGAGGCTCTGCTCCCTCCTGCTCACATCTACGGTCACTCCAGGAGCCAGAGGCTCACAGCGCTCCCTCCCAGGGCCAATGGGAGCAGTCTCAAGCCCTCTCCTCTCATGCCTCATGTTTTGAAGCCACTGGGACCACACCACAGAGCCCGCCCTGCCCTCTGGTCAGGACTCCCCGGGAACACCCCTGCACTGACTGGCTTGGGCTGGTAAGAGTCTCCATGTGAGGGCTCACAAATAGGCATTCGGGACAAACTGGCAGAGGGCAGCGTCCTGACAGGACGTAAGTCCCAAAGACCGAGCACAGCCCTCACCTGAAGCGTTTAGCTCCTGGCTGCTTCACAGCTGCCCGCTGCCAGCTGAGAAAGGCAGGCTGGGCGGTTCCTCCTCTGCAGGTTGTTCTTGGACCGTTTTCTGTTTGCCCCTGATACCCCACTTTCAGTGCTTGATGAACAGCTCAGAGCTCCTCCAAAGGGCCCGGCCAGGTCAGAGGGGGAGAGGAGCAGACACAGCACGAACAGCTCCTCTTCCACACCGACTCTGGACGAGGTCCTGGGCTGCTCTCTAGAGGTCACACCCTCGAGCTGACAGCCTAACAAAGGGGCTTCAGGAGCCAGCTTCAGCAGGCAGGGGGTGGGGCCAAAGTGACGGGGAGGGGAGGAGACGCTGCGCTGACTCCACTCAGCCTTGAGACTTCAGGCTCACCCTGGGGCTCGGTCCTCCCCAACAGGTCACACTCGTGCAGTTCCCTACCCGTTCTCTTACAGCTCTGACTAAACCGAAACTGCACTTGTGATCTTCCACACCCCCCTTCCCGGGCATGTCCTCAAGCCCATGGACAGCGCTTCTCTGTCCACCACTGAACCCTCCTCCTAGGTGCACGGGCACTGGACAAATATTTCTTGAGTAGACGGATGAATCCTGTCAAATCTGTCCAGTTGCTTGCCTTATATATGAGTTTACACTCTCATTTTCTGAATCCATTTATTAAGAAATCTCATAAAAGCAGGTCCCTGGGAAACACTAACTTCAAAAGCCATGTGTGTGTGCATGTGTGCATCCACTGCAAAAACGAATATAATAGACATTGAGAAATGGGAAGAAAATGTTCCAATGAGGAGAACAAGGAAGGGGGGAGAATGGATAAGAAAAAAGAGAATAGAAGGAAAAAATGGAAACAAAGCTTTTGTAAATAAGGAGAAGAGGGGTCAAAGGGAGGGAGAGGAAATGGGAAAAAAAGAAGCAAGACATATCATGTACAGGTACAAATTCCTGATGGTGAATGTTATCATGTATATCTAAAATGTACCAAGAAATGTTTTGCTTCAAAAAAATGAATATAAGATGCCAGGAATAACCAGTACAACTAACTCATCTGAAAACTTATTATAATGTCTGCCACAAGTGAAGGCAAGATATAATAATGTTTTTGGTGGTTATTAATTTTGTCTTATATTCCTGATTTGATTTACAAATAAGTGATGCATTAACTTTTAGAAGAAAAAGTTCTTACATTCTCCTGTTCTTACATTTCATTTATATAATTATATAATACCACTTTTCTTATTATCTTACTCTATCCTTATATTAAGTTCCATGAGTTAGGAAAGACAGACCACAGCATCCTGAGGACGTGCCCAGTGTTACCTAATTTGATATTTATAAAGATTTAAATACAGCACTCAGTCTCCTAACTCTTATGTAAGCATGCTCTCAGTCTTCCATATATAAAACTATCAGGGAGATACATCTCAAAAATAAAATGGTAAACATTTACATGCAACACAGTACACTTACTCAGGCAACTAGATATTATGCTTTTGCTAGGATTTTAAACAAGTTCTGCTTACAGGCCCCATTATACACCCTGTGTTGAAAATAGTATCTAAAATATAAGGTTATCAATAGAGAAATATCCACTGTACCTCTCTTTACTAGCAGCAGCTAGAAAAGAGTTGTAAGACTGCAACTGGTTAAAAAATTGTGTAATTTTATTGAAAGACACTTAAGACATCTACAAATAGAGACAGTTACTTTATATTCATAGAAAAGACTTAATATCACAAAGATGTAATTATTCCCACATTAAACTACAACCTATCAACTGGATTGTGAAATTTATATGGAACAGAAAAAGTCAAGAATGAAGAAAAGAACAAAAGTGGGGGACACGCCCTACCAGATATCCACACCCATTATAAAGACAGTACAGCAGTGATGGCGAACCTTCTAGAGCTTTCCATGATACAAACTGCCTGGTGCGGCACGCATGCCACAGGTTCGCCACCACTGCAGTATGTATGGTATTGGAGCAGGGATAAACACATGGACTGTGGAAACAGTGCCCAAAACACCCTCATTCTCCTGGGCTACCTGACCTACTTGAGACATGAAATGCAGATTAAAGAGGGAAAGTTGAGGCCTTCCCTGCAGTCCAACTGGTGTAGGGCGGTGTAGTCTCAGAGGCACTGTGGAGACCTCCACCCAGGACAGTTCTCCCTCCCTGGGCCTCTCCACTCCTCCCCTCAAGTGTCCTGAGTGTCCTTGCCTCCTAGGGCTCTCGTATCCGGTATCATGGGGGGAGGTGAGAGCAGGCCCAGGGACGGTGATCTCCTCAAGGAAGCAGGCTCTACCAAGATGACAGAAGTACTAACAACTAAGTCCCAGAAACTGCTACACCAGCTGAATACCCTGTGGGAACAGGAGGCTAGATGTCAGCCAAAGGTCTGTGCCTGGAGACTAATTGAATCTGCACATGACAATGGCCTTAGAATGACTGCAAGACTGAGGGACTCTGAAGTGAAAGATCTTAGTCTAACTCAGTTCTTTGGCTTTGATACAGAGACATTTTCTCTAGCTGTGAATTTACTGGAGAGATTCTTGTCTAAAATGAAGGTATAGCTCAAAGGACCTTGGGTGTGTTGGACTGAGGTGCTTTTTATTTGGCTGTAAGATCAGTAGAAAAGGAAACAAATGTCCCATTGGCAACTGACTTGATCTGAATAAGTCAGTATCGGATCAGTTTCAGACTTGATGCAAATGGAAAAGATTGTACTGGAGAAGGTGTGTTGGAAGGTCAAAGCTACCACTGCCTTTCAATTTCTACAACTCTTTTATTCACTCATTCAAGAGAGCTTGCCATTTGAAAGGAAAAACAGCCTAAATTTTGAAAGACTAGGAGCTCAGTTTAAGGCATGTCACTGCAGGACTGTATTTTCTAAAGCAAAGCCTTCTGTGTTGGCCTTATCTATCACTGCACTGGAGATCCAAGCCTGTGCTGTGTGGAGAGTTAACAAAAGGAGCAGAATGTCTGCACAAACATTCCAAGGTAAATGACAGAGATCTGACCTTCTGGCAAGAGCTTGTATCCAAGTGTTTAACTGAATAATCATCAAACAAGTGTTTCAAACTGAATGCTCAGAAGTTGAAGTGGTTTGTTTCTGTACGTACTGCATGGCAACTGAAGCACAGTTACTATACTCACCTTTCAACCTGAAACAGTTTAATTGGTAAATTTGGTTATTATTCTCTGTATAGAGAAAATTGTATAATTTCTTCTACAATTAAAGTATTGAAATATTATCTTCAAAATAAACCAACGTGACTCGGAACAGCAAAAGGGAAAAACCGGTATCACCAATCCAGTCAGCTAACATTTGAAAGCGTTTGCTGTATATAAGGTGCAACACCCTAAGGGCCGGGCATAGTGGCACATACCTGTAATCCCAGCACTCGGGAGGCTGAGGCAGGAGGATTGCCATGAGTTTGAGGCCATCCTGGGCTACATAGTGAGTTCAAGGTCAATTTAAATTACATAGCGAGACCCTGTCTCAAAAACTTTTTTAAAAAGACACCCTTAGGAGTTTCCAATCTCTGGTATATATGTTAACCATTTCATTAAATTAGCAGCTTAGAAAACAACAAACTCTTTAATAACATGAATTTTTAAGATAGCGGTGAAGTAATGTTTTTTTTTAATTGTACATTTTGCTAAATGTAGCCAGCCCTAAGCTCTACCTCATTTAAAGTTATAATAGGACCAACAGTTTGATCCGTATATGAACTAATTTGAGATTGTTGGCTTATAAGCAGAATCATTATGAACTTGAATGTCACACCTAAAGAAAAAGTAATACAACCCAATGATCTTTCAGGTTTCTGAAAATTGCCAGTGTCTCAACATACTGCTATGGCAATTGGAATAATAGAAAGTAATTATATTCATAAAAAATATAAATTCAGTCACTGAATATATTCTATATGTTCTTGCCATCTAAATTTATTAACTTACAGTAATGATTTATCTTTTCCTACTCAAAACTAAATGTTAATATTTAACACATCTACATTATTGATTATAAAACTTAGGTATGAAAAATTTACTTTTAACAGCTAGCAGTATTTACATAAACTTTGGGTAAGATGGGAGTTTTTGTTCTTTACATAAATAGTATTAATGCAGCAACAAAAAAATTTCTTAGAAGCCTTTCTCTACAACCCTGAACTATGGATTCCATAATGTTATAATGGTTTTAAGTTATAAACGCTCAAAACATCACAACTAGATTGGTATGATGTTCATGTTTGGAAAACTGCCTAATTAATATAATGCTGCAGTAGGAACATTTAATTTGAATTCATCTGTAAAGCTAAAGGCATAAAATGTGAAACACTTACTACAAGCCTGAAAAGGTGAACTGTGAATCTTCATTTATAACATTAATTTAACTTTCTATACTGGTTCAATATACTCTATTTAGGTGATATAGAAAATGGTAACCAACTTAATCTAAATGTTAAATTTTAAATTATAAGGTTTACATCAAAACCAACATTTCACACATGCACTTTTTTAAGGCATAATAGAGGTTATATTCTAGACAATGTAATGGTTTCTTGGCACCCATAATGCAAGTAATAGTCCAGAGATGAGAATGTTATTGCTATATGGGAATAAATTTAAATGTAAAAACATTTTGTATTGGCTGCCATCCCAGGCTCCTAGGGCAGAGAAGGTGAGCTGGTCCCAGCACCCGGAAGGAAGCTCCCCCACCGCCATCCCAGGCTCCTACAGCAGAGAAGCTGAGCCACCCAGGCACCAGAAGCAACCCCCCGCCCCCACTGGCCCATGGAAATGAGAAGACATAAACAAGCTTCAAAAACAGACTTCTGGATCAACTACAGCAACCCCAAAGGGAAACGAGATGGAAAAATCTGATACTCAACTACCTGGACTCTGAACTGCCAACAAAAGAGGATCTGGGAAAAATGAAATAAGAAATAATTACTCAGATAACAGCAAGGATTGTGCTCATGGTGCAAGACATGATTAATAAATCTAGAGAGGACACAGAT
>NW_004624753.1:5053110-5134076 GCF_000247695.1 Heterocephalus glaber
GGGAAAGGAAAGAAGGGAAAAGAAAAAATATGAGAAAAGGAAAAAAATGGAAACAAAGTCTTTGCAAATAGGGAAGGGTGGAGAGGGTGAAGGGAGGGCAGGGGAATGGGGAAAAAAAATAAGAACTAAGATTCTTATGTAATGGTACAAGATCCCAATGATGAATGTAACTGTATTTTATACCTAAAATGTACCAATTAACTTAATGGGAAAAAAACAAACAAACATTTTGTATTAAGCCAAAATACAGACCTACTAAGTCTGGCATATTCACTGAGCTATTTTTAATATTTCTTCTAAAAAATAGGTGACATTTGTATCGATGATAAAAATTTCTATACAGAATCTATTTCCTCCGTCTATCTAGGTCCATTAAAAAAACATATCCTATTTTACTACATAGTAAGTCAAAATCAATTATCACTCTGAAAACTTGCTTTACCCTAAGTTCTGCCTAAATAAAGCACTCCAGGTTTTACTATAGACTGTTTCTATAAAACTGCTATTGCTTCCAGTTTTTTTTTTTTAAGGAATAGAATATACTTTCACAAATTTCCATAATGTGTCTTAAGAAAAGTAAGGAGGCACCGCCACAAGTATGAGATTGCTGAGGTAGTGTTTGGAATTCTCCAGGTGAGAAAATCAATGTAAGGAGATGTACATAGTTAGCGCTACTAACATGCATTGGTTACTGTTTGGTTAGTGCAGCCTGAAGCCTGAGTTTATCCAGAATAGATGTAACCAATTTTGACATCATGTTATGGATAAATAAGCATTCAAAAATAAACCAAAGAACCACAGTATACTCTAACTTTTTGTAAACTGTGTTTTGTGGATAACTTCAGTTTTACCATAAGGCTGATATATTTCAATATTTTGAAAACATCAGTATTAGTTTTGAGTTGGCAGAGGTAACCTAATCAACTACCATTATGTTTGGTACTAAGAGATATACCTTTCAATAAAATTATTGAAATGCCAAAAATGGGGAAAGATGAACTCTTCAAATAACAGAGCTGGAATGCTGTTTACTTTATAGGAAGCAAATGAATCACTCTTTTTCATTATACAGAAAAGGCAAGTTCTCATTTAAAATGAGGTTAACAGCACCTTTCTCCAAGGGTTATTGACATAACTTAAACTGATATACTTAATAAACAGTAATGTAAATCATAAATGTCTATTGTTAGCAGCCCCTAAAGAAATCATAGTTATTGACATGACATATCCAACAGGCCACAAAGCTTAGAATTATATGTACTTTAGCAGATGCACTTGAAGATTAAAATATCTAAAATAAATTCCAATACTAGGAAACAGAGACGCTGATAAAAAGCTCCATTTCCCGCAATCACAGAAGAGCCATGAGAAAGGCCACAGTGAGGTGGGCCCTCTTACCTTGGTTACTCTTCCCCTTCCTCCGCCAGCTCTGTTTCTTTGTGCACAACTACTCTGGTGACCGACATGTCAGGGTGCTGCTCTCGGGCTTCCCTGATTGCCTGGGCCAGTGCCTGCCGGGATCGAAAGAGAAAACAGCCATGCATGGAGGAATAGACTCCACCTCAGGACAGTAAAACCCATGCACACTCATCAAATGGGGCTCACAGTCAGGTGACAGTGGCCTTGCTGCTTCACTGACAGAAGGAGGAAGATGCAAGTTGGGACCACTGCTCATTATAAGAAGGCTTCTCATTTCCCAAACTTCCCTTTCCTCTGGCCACTTTCAAATAGTGGTAAACACAGGAGAAACATGTTGGTTTTGGATGCCAGGCTTGTACTCAGTGAGATTCGGAGAAGACAGCTCTTCTCTGCACCTTAGCATTGTTACCTATAACCCAACACTAATGCTAAGGTGTAGAGACTGTCTTAAGATTTGCTGTATGAACTGAAGAAATGTTAAATGCTGGGCTGGGGATTTAGCTCAGTGGTTTCGGCGCCTGCTGTGCAAGCGTGAGGACCCAAGTTCAATCCCCGGTACCAAAAAAAAAGAAAAAAAGAAATGTTAAATGTTGAGTGTATGCCAGGTGTATACACCAGCCATCACCAAAAACTAGGGACTCCCTGGCACAGAACCAAGCCTCATCTCTGCTCTCTCAGGCTCTCAGTAATTGTCTGAACTAAAATATTTGCTCAACTAAAATGCTGCAGGAAAAATGTGAACTTTGAGAACACAGAACCTAAAAAGCAGCAACAACCACACAGAATTAAAAGTGCTGCCTGAGAGGATGGCCAAGGGATGCCAGTAGTTTGTGGTCTCTTCCCTGGTCCAGGTGGTGAAAAGCAGAGTTTCTCTGGTTTTAATCAGAAAGTAAACTGTATAAAAGTGTTACAGCAATGTGAAAAGATCTTATTTTTTCAGAGGGGAAATACGCTTTTCTTTTATTTGTAAAGAGGAGAAAAGGAAAATAAAATGCCACAAAATGCCACAGAACTACCAAATCTAGGGTAGTCTTTAACAAAAATTCTTCGAGGACAGAGAACACCTGATCTCATAAAGAAACCATGCATCTGAAAAAAAAGCAACCGCACAATTTTCCCTTTCCTTCTGCCTCTGCCACCTGCCTAAGGGGATAACTGCATTTCTTGTTTGCATTATAGCTTCTGTCAGTTGTAAAGTTACTAAGCAAAACCCTATTCCATTAAAAAAGAAAAAAAGGTAAAGCTATAAAAAAGTAGAGAAAACTAAAAATTGCCATCAAAATCTTCCAACACATTTGAAATCAGTTTGCTGTAATTCCTTTCATTCCATAATATAAGCACAAGAAACTAAATGCTGTAAAATATGAATTATGGCAACAATAAGGGTTGTGAGAAATCTGTCACTTCATACTGCCAAATTGAAAATTTATTTTATTAAAAAATATGGGTGATCCACACAGGTAATTCTTCTCCATGGTAAGGAGCTAAGTGTCCTCCTAAGTCCTTCTAGTCATCTAAGTTAAAATGTGGAGTCAGAGCAATCCTTTAGCTTCTAATAACCTCAAGACATTGTAAAAATAATGAAATATGCAAATCAAACGTGCTTACAAAAGTCAAAAAATGAAGAACAACTTTCTTTCTAGGTATGGAGACAATCCATTCCTCTCTGGTTATATACAGATTCTTTCTCAAGGAAAAAATTCTTTGCTCCAAATTTCACTTTCCTGAGCTCAGAGTTATGTTCAAAGATGGGTAACCATCAGGTGCTCCTCCTCCCCGGCTGAGATGGTCCACTGAACATTTCTTTCCCTTTCTTCAAGTTGTAAAAAGAAAATGGTTTGGTCTCCTTTTGAAATCACTCAGGAAAAAAATAAAACAAAAACCTCTCACGGCCACTTGGGAGTACAGTCTACAATGACAGCTGCTCCCTGCGTCTCCAGCAGCTCCTCCACACCTGCTTGAAGTCACGCGCTCTGCCGAGCTTAGCATCAGAACAGAAGCAGGATTCTTTTAAAATGGTTTTCAGAATTAATGCAAATTTTCACTTCGTAAGCTACAGATTATTTCTCCCTCCTTGCTCCTCCCCAATAATAGTAACAGGGAAAAACACCTGGTAGTTACTGGCTATTTGCCAGTTTTCTTAAGCTGTAAAAAACACTGAAAACTTCCTAAAAGTAGGCATAAGAAAGCTTAGTGGCTTTTTCAGTCTTTAGAAGCTAGTGTCATTAAACTGGCATTCACTTTTAAATATTTGATGATGTCTTTAAACCATCCCCATGTGAATACCTAATGGTTGCCAGAAATCCTCCAGATTATTTTGACCCGGAAGTGCATACAAAACCAGTGTGAAATGAATAGCAATCTCTACTTAAGGCTGAGTAAGAGCCAGGAGAGCTGGACCCAAACACTGAAGTATCTTCAGGTTTGCCTTAGGAGCTGGACCTCACCAGAGAGTCCTGGGAAGGGGTTTACACAGGGACATGCCCTGCCAACAGGTGCCAACCGCAGCAAGCAGAACTAGAGCCTACAGGCTTTACCTGATCATGGTCAATGTCTGCGTCTCCTGTGATCACAATGCGCTTCTCAATTCTTGTTTCAGATATCCCACCTTTTACAGTCTAAAGGTTACAAAAACGAAAAAGAGCAATCACTAACACATGTTCACACAGTGAGGAGAAGATGGAGCCCACTCTGCCCTCCCGATCACCACGAGGCCACACACACTGAATGGTGAACACCAATGTTCTAGTAACTGCTGTATTTCTAAGTTCTACAGAGTCAGTCCTATTGTTCAACCGGAAGTATCCCTCAACTGAAAGCAACCATAAAACTAACCTAACAAGATTTAGGAGAGGTTACAATGGGCCAAATGCCATTTACTACAAGTAGTTCCACTGGGATATTTTCACAATTTCCTGAGTTTATTCACTCCCAGTTGGGCAGTTTTTGAAAAGGAGAGGAGAAAGAAGAAATAATTGCTTGGTATTTGTAGTTATAAGCAATTCTAACAATTTAACTGTTTTAGGTCTAGGAAACTGTTTGATGTTATACTCCAGCTACTAATCATACAAATTCATTTGGTGATCCCACTTACCTGGTCTAGTGTGATAATAACAGGACTTGGATTTGGCTGACAATAGGGAAGGCGGGTGAAACTTATGAAATGTGTGGTCTGACCACAGCCTCCTCCCGCTGTGGCGGCAGAAAGGCTGTGCGGAGGAGCCTGGGGGAGGGCCCCGGGGGTGAAGCGCCTCATGGCGCCTGGCTGCCTGGGCGGCCTCTGCCTGACCTCCCAGCAAGTGGTCTTGCCAGAGCACACAGCCCGCCTCCACACCTCTCACCCACGCCCTGGGAGGAGCAAAGCGCGGCACTAGCTTCAGTATCTGAAGACGCTCTACAGGGAGCACCAGTGGCACCCTGCATGACGTGGCAGTTTTTAATTCACGAAGTTTCTTGCTATTTTTGTAATGATTGTTGTAAAAGACCACTAAGTACTAATCAAATGTGAAAAGGAGCAGAACAAAATATTTGAAGACTCGAGTTGGAAATGAGGTGACTTTCCTAAGCACCAGAGTCACCTGGAAGCTTCCTAAAAACCGAGGTTTCTGTAGGTCTGGGGCAGGCCAGGTTATTTATAAATATCTAAGCCCCTTGGTGAGGCTGCGGCCGCCAAGCCACTGGGTATCTGGTGTTAAGTAGTTAGAGAATGATCTGGGAAAATGCTCCAAATCAACATACCACTGTCAAAGTAAATTAGGTGAATTTAACATAATTGGAACAACTTGTTGAAAGTTTTGAATGATAGTCTTCATTCACTTGCTTTAGGCAGAAGGGTCAATTTAACAAAAGTAAAAGCACAGGTTCATTTGTATAAAATTTTTGCTTTTATTAATTGTACATCTTATAATTTTATTAAAATATCTCTGCTCTTGGGGCTTTCTTAAGTATGGCTGTTCGTATCATTTTTACCCCCTATACTTTACAAAATTGCAATCTGGTCTAAATACATTTGTCAGTGGAGCATAATTTTAATTCCACTATTACTCGGAAGTCTGTCTAGGAACACAGAAACAATTCAGAAAAGATCCTTTTGCAATGCATCACGCTCTCCCTAGATTCCCCTGGGTTGCTTTACCTTGGTGATGTGCGTGGTTGTCGTTGTCGACATGGACTCAGATGTGATGGTTTGTGCACTCAGTAATGTGCCCGAATCACCAACAGCCCCGCTGTCAATCTTTGAATAGTTGGAGGAAAAATACAAAGTGATGCTTTACTTCCCCCCATGTCAGAGAAGAACCCACCCTGTCGAACATGCACCTTTTGAAATGCATGTGATTGGCAGTAGACGCCATTTACTCATTCTCTGCATGCCTGCGGTAGTGATTTACAGACCCGGAGAGGGGCTGGTATTTCACAGAGGACGGGCAGAAGGCTAAAAGCAACCCAGGAGAAGCAACCCTGCGGGTAGAGAGGGTGAAGAACAAAGTAGAAGGTGGGATTGAAAACTACGCCAGAGTCGAAAGAATTTGAGGAACATATGCAGACACCAGAAAAAGAAACTAGCCAGCCAGGCAGAGAAGTTTCCACAGTGATCACAAGTGCTGAGTTTGTTATTATTTTATAAGCACAGGTGGGTAAAAAATAGATAACATTTTCTTGGATTACAGACTGAGCCGGCATCATTTAGTTATTTGCTTATTTCTAGTAGAATTTTTAAAACTACATTGTTCCTATAAGGATTTATATATTATAAAAGCATATACATGAGTATGCATATTTTAATACCATTCATGTGCATGTATGCTCTATTATATATAATCCTATGCATATATATTAATAGGTTTATTTTAATGTGCCTTGATATAAGAAGAGGCAGAAGTTTCTAGAGTTTAAGAAGACAAATAATGAAGCAAATTAATAGTCTAACAGTATAAAGTCACCAAATATATCTGTCATGTGTTTTGGCATTGACAAAACAAAACAACTTGAGTAGCTAGAGCTTATCTGTAAATTAAGAGGAAACTTCTCTCAAATTTGGCTCATGCATCTGTATTTCTTTATAAGGACACAGCACAACACAGACACACAAGTATCACCCCCTCAACGCAGACACATTCATAAGAAACCTGTTTGTGTTTATGTGGGATTTATACACACACACAGATTAAACTGTGCCCAAAATAACTTCAAGAAATGTTTCACCCATGCACACAGCCTTTTAAAACTTACTCTGAGAGGGCACTACCTTGCCATACTCCACCATGATATAATCCCATCACAGGTTAAACTGCTCAGAGGAGAAAATACTGATCATATATATTTTTTAACAGTTCCATTTTTGAAATGAACATTTTCCCTTTTTTGTTGCTCATTAGGTTAGACATTTTAATACTTATTTCAAAACTTTACAGAACCAATGTCTGAAGACTTAAAACACACAAATCTGATAATTACTTAGAGACATAGTATCACAGATGACACACAAATGACTACCTGGCTAAAGAAAATAACTCAATGTGACATAGAGAGAGAGAGTGTGTGTGCGCATATGTGTGTTACTTACAAGAAAGTGTGAGTTGATTGAATCTATTTTAACTGAGCTAGAGCAAGGGGGAAAGCCTATACACTACGAATCACAAAGTATGTCAGACTCAGTAAATTTTGCAAAACAATTTTTTCCAAGCATAGATGAATATTTTGGATACATCAAGCCAGAAATGCTTTACGATAATAAAAACACAAATTATGCTATTTATCCTACATAGTCATATGTAAGGTCCTCCTGTAATTACTGGGTCACAAATTTGATTGCTGTATACCAAGACAGCAGCATACCAAGTTATGTTGTTGGTGGTGCCTGGTTATAAAATGGAGATGGGAAAAGCTATGTCAAAGTCAGAAACATGAAAACTGGGAGAAGACAACAGAAATGCAAACAGACATGCTGAGTAAAAATGAATGCCAGCAGGCAAGTCTTGTGCTCTGTACCTGTGGAGACTCATACGTGATGGTTTTGGTCTCAGTTTGCACAATGGGGACTTCCTTGGTGGAGATTTCTGTCCTTTGTGAGGCATCAGAAATTGTTACCATCTCTGTTTTTACCACTGGTGGCTAAAGAGGAAAAGGAAGGGAAAAATAAATTCTAGAGGTAAGGAAGCAGAAGTGCCAAAAGGAACCTTCAAAGAGAACTGTAAGAAATATATCCAAACACACACTCATGCACATAAGAAAAGAGTAAAAGCAAATAATTTAAAACAAAGACATAAAAGAAAGCTTTCTGTCAAATATGTCATATCCAGACAAATACACATGTACTCTGTATATACACGTGAATGTGTCCACATGAAAGACAAGCTAACATAATGGTTCCCTAAACTACGTTACCCTTCAAATTAGGAAGTCTCATATCTACTACACTGCTGTGCACACACTTTATTTTTTAGAAAGTAATTAATGACACTGAAGAGAAAACAGAATGAACTATGCTAAATGACACACATCTCTAATTTTACTACAGTTTAAAGGACCACATGGTTTATGTGAAGGCTCATTGTTCTTAATTGGCACACAAGCTAGGTTGGCTAACATTGCTCTTCTCCCTCAAAAGATGCCATTTTCAAAAAAGATATCTTCAACTATGATTGTTTGTAATTGCACTTGTCTAAAATTCACAGTGTTTCTTCTGTGTTACATACATTACAATGTTTTATCTACATTACTCCACGGGTGTTGCATGAATGCTTTGAATAATTTAAAGCAAGGATGGAGAGGTTCCATGGCCTGTTAACATTGTAATCTGCTGTTCATCTACAATATAATTACAAAAATACTACAGCACTTGGCGGGGGTGGTTAACTGGGGACTGAACTCAGGACCTGGTGCTTTCAGGGCAGATATGGTTCCGCTGAGCTAAATCCCCAGCCCAAAGACAGACTTTCTAGAGAAAACTTCCAACAGGTATTAAATGCTGAAAATAATAATTCAGAGTGTTCAAAGACTCCTGAAATGTCTTCTCTGAAGTGAAACATGTTTAAAGGCAACATGGTAACAGTTCATTAATCATTTTGAGTCAGTCATTCTGAGATTTGTCATCCTCTCAAAAGAGAGCAAGCACGTGGGCATTTCAGAGTTAAACACATTCTCCAACCCTAACTCACTCTCAAGCGAGAGACACTAAACTTACTGACCAAGACTTCATCAAAGATGACTCGGCAAAGTTCTCTTTCTTAAAAGGGAAAGGAAAAGACTTATATCCAATGTCAATCATCCACAAAACAAAATCAAATCCAGAATTGATGTAAAAAAAAAAATCCAGAATTGACCTTAAGACAGAATGAGAAGGGAACAATTTAGCCTGTGGCTGTCCAGAAGGAAGAAAACAGCTCTTAACCAAGCCATCCCATCTCGGGCATCTAAAAACAGAAATCACAGCAGCATTCAAGAAATAATGCTCCTGACGCTGTCAGGTGCCACTTCCAGGGCACCATGGCAATCACAGCCTGCTCTGGTTCCAAGAATCTTAGATTGAGGAGTGAGAGAATGAGGCAAAAAGGTCAAATCCAATCATAACAACAGGAGCACACACACTCGCACTGACCATTGTTTGACATTACATGTACATCTTTGTATGAAACCAATGAAAAAGGCATTTAGTGCAAGGAAGAGTTCAACTACGACAAAACAGTTGGAAGCACCCAAAACATGCAAAGAAAAATTTAAATGGGAAAGGGGAAGGAAAAAATGATGTGGTAGTTGTAGGAAAGTTTACCCTACAGGTGATCCAGTTGTAGTAAAGCCAGAAACCATGAACTGAGCTGGCAGAAAATCTACAAAGCAGTGACTTCCCCCTTCTTCCCAGAAGAGAGAAAAATCAGATTCTTGCTGAAAAAGGTGCAGGAGAATCGGGAGGACAGGCGGAGGAGAAAGGCAGGTGTCTCCACCTGAGAAGAAACTCTAGAGTTTAGCTCCCGCTCCAGACTCCCATTTACCTCTGAACAACAAATAATTTGTGGCAAAACATCAATGTCAACATGAGACACCTCTCCGTTAACTTTCTGTTGCTCTTCCTCCGTCTCTTCTCTCCCGTCTTGCTTAACAGGGCCTTCGTTTACACTCTTCTCTCCAGTCCCCTCTGGGGCACCTACACAGTCCTGGGCCTCGGTGTCTACGGGGCTCACACCGGGCCCTGCGTGTCTGTCTGGGCTGGCTTCGGGCAACGCTTCCTCCCTCTCCACTACCTGGGCTGTGCGGCCAGGCGCTTCCTCCGCCTCTTCGTCACACTCCTCCTGCTCCTCCCTGATGGTGCCCTCGGTCACACGCTGCTGGGGCTGGTACTCGCCCACGTCTTCCTCCTCACTCTCACTGCTGCTGCTGCTCTCAGAAGACAGGGAGGTGGAGTCTTTGTGTGCCACAGGCTCCACCTTACGCATCTCCCCAGGACCACTCCCAGGTGATAGCTCTTTACCATTCACTTCTTCTGTGATTACTCTTTCATCTTTCCCAACCTCTGCCCGCTGCTTCTCCTCCACTACATTCAGAGTCTCATGTGAACTCTGTACAAAAAAAAGATGGAGGAGGGAAAACAAAAATATATGAATAAATAAAAACAATGGAAACCCAAATCAACGGATGGCAGGTTCATGTCATGGAGAAAACAAAGATGATTATGATGGCTGACTGGAAGGGAAGCGGGCAAACGTGAGGGGAGGGAAGGCGGCGGGCAATGGTGTGAACATGGAAAGGGGAGAACCTTAACATCATCCCTGGCTCCAGTGCAAGGCCCTTCTGACGCGGGAGCACGTGTCTGCGGAACAAAAAGCAACCGAGGACACAGAGTCAATACGGTTTTACCTCAACACCACCGGACAGACATCAGACACTGCAAAGACAGAACAGCAAGAATCAGCAGCTACAAAAACCTTTGCTCAAAGTCACACAGAGGACAATCGAGACAAATGCCAAAAAGTTTGCAAATACAAACAAAAACAGCCGGCATCTGCACAAAGAAATAAAATGCTTTTACAATAGAGTTATACCCACATTAGCTCCACTAATGCGGTTGAAACTGTTATAAAAATATGGAATTATACCAAAGCTTACTGATTTTTTTAAAGATAAATTGGAAAACTTTTTAAACTTATTCAACAAACAGTTTTGGTTTCAATCAGATACTAGAGTTTAGCCTGGAGCCCTGGTTCCTAAATAAATACAACATCAAGGAAATGGCATGTGTTTTTTGGGGGGAATGAGAGCACTTTTAAAAGAAGAGCTTTGAGCCGGGGATTTAGCTCAGTGGTTTCGGTGCCTGCTGCACAAGCGCAAGGACCCGAGTTCGATCGCTGATACAAAAAAAAAAGAAGAGCTTTGAGCTGGGTACAGTGGCACACGCCTGTAATCCCAGCTACTCTGGAGGCTGAGGAGGGACAACTGGGAGTTCAAGGCCAGGCTTGAGACCCTATTGCTAAAAAAACAAATTAAATAAAAATTTTAAAAATAGCTTTGATTGGCAAACTTAAAGTTGGTCTTTGACAGTTAGTAACAAAAATGCTCGTTTCAGAGATGGTCACTAACACCCCAATCTAGTCTGATCAGCAGAAGGGGATTATACACTGGGGCAGAGTCAAGGGTATCCCTAGTGCTTCCTCTTGGGACTCTATAACTCCTTCCTCAGCATCTTTAAAGTCTCAAGTGGAGAAGGTTACTACTGGAGATGCTCATTTTTATCCTCTACAGGTCCTTACTTCTTGGGAGAAAATTAATGTATTCCATTTGAGTAATGCAGTAGTTAAATCTTTCAGAAATACCTGTTGACTGAATACATTAGTTATATAAACTATTGTGCTGTGGTATTATTAGCTAGGGTAGAAATGCCTTCTTGCAGAAGTTGGTTTTTAAAGCTTGAAATTTCTTGACACTAATAAAAAAAAGGTTATTTTATATTGCTACAAATAAGTGTAACGGCTGACATTCAAGTGGCACTGTGACCAGTAATCTAATTAGAAATCCTTCAGCGAGAGACAGTAGGCCTATTCATTCAAGACAGCATCTCGATGCTGAATACGGAGAGGAACTTTGCCTCGGTCCCCTCTGGGTGCTACCCATGGTGACGCTGCCAATGCACTAACTGTACTGAGCTGTGTCCTACAGCACCAGCAGCGGGGCTTCACATTCACCTGCCGCAGCAGGCCACGCAGAGTTAACAGGGCTCGAAGTGCACACTTTCGGGCAGCACTACCAGCATGCACTCACAGACCCTCCGTGACTTGCTGAGCTGTTCTGAAATGCGTGTTGACAGCATGTGTAAGCTGCCCAAAATTCATACTGCATAAACCCTATGACCAACAGAGCAAGAGAATCATCCTTCTAGTTTCATGGATAATCTGGAGGTTTTAGATATTAAACTGAAAAACTCTGGATCTATTTTTGATAAGCAGGAAACTACTTGTAAACTCCTTTATAAATAAAGATATTCAGTGATCAGAACATTTCTAAAACACACATTTCATGATTATTATAGGTCAGTGAGTTATCATTACTATTATTACTCAACCTCAAAAGATTTAATAGGTTCTGCCCAAGTTCAGGGAATCCTTCAGTGGCATTCAAAAACACTTATTTCTTTGAGTATGGTAGGTATTTCAATTTTTCCACATAAACAATTTAAAAAATAAATCAGAAGATTTGGGTTGAAATTTGGGTTGAACTGTGCAAAGCACACTAAATTTCTACTTTATTGTGACTTTCCTTCTGCATAATAACTTGGGCTCTGAGCTGTAATGGTTTCAATGATTCTCTGAATTTAGGCAGTCTTTGTTTTTTTGGCTTCTGACTAAAAGCAGGAGAAACATCCAATCTAGTTCTTTTCCTCATGTCCAAATTCGGCCATCGTCCCTTGAATGTTTCTCCCAGGGACAGTTACTTTCAGCAGTGAAAGCACTGCAAGGAAGGGTGTCTGAATAGTCAAAAAGTGAAAATCACTCTCTTATGTGGCTTTTAGTAACAGGGAAACAAAGTAAAATGCACCTCAGGCAAATGTGAGAAGGGCCGGGAGAAGGAAAGCTTTTCTCTAGAAGGTGCATTAGAGTTCACAACAGCGCCCTCTGCTGTCCAAGTGGTGGCTGAAGGGAAGGCGGCTTTCACGCTATCAGAAAAGCCCTTTCCACTAAACAAAATTGTTGTTATCTCCTCTTCTAGGCTCTAGAAAGGTCAGAAAAGGAAGAGCAAAGAATTAATACATCAGAAAGACAGCAGCGACCTACTGAAAGAAAGGAAAGGTTACACAAGAAAGACAACAGAACAGCATAAAATGAAAGAAAGGTAAGAATTTTGAAGATTTTGCAGCCGGCCTATGTGGAAGTTTGCCTGAATGCCAGGGCTTCTACCCTGCCTGGAAATCTCTGATAGCAGTAGCCTCCAGAAACCAGCTACAACTGCTCATTTATCACTGATGCTTTATCACAAATTGAGCACAACCTACCTACCCACTAAACACAAGTTCACACAGTCTTGCCAGACAGAGCTCCTCGGCCTTGTCCTGCATACAATGGCCTTTCTAGTGGCGCCTACACCTGAAATACTACTTTCCGTCACTATGATGTTCTCCCTCATGTCAGAAGTGTGTGAAAAGACTTCCTAATAAAACCCACTCTTGTGAAATCTTAAAAGAAAAAATACATGACTTTTACGAGATACCCTTTCAGACAGTGAGCTAAGCAGAGTGAGGAGGGGAAGGTGGGTAAGCATTTTCAATATTCAGGAGAGGAAGCAGCTTCTGCACTAAGCTCAGTTACAATCCCCAGCGTTACATCACACCGAGGGATGGAGGTGAAAAGGAAGTCCATTCCCAGACTGTGACCACTGGGGCGTGAAGTGCCATGCATTTAATTACTCACAGGAAACCCTCAGAAGTATCTTTAAGCTACAGCGTAGGTAACCTCTATCAGACTCATGACAGAACATACAAGCGTAAGGTTGTCATGATTTTTACAATGTATCAGAGGATGCACAAGATGCATTTACCCACAAAAGACTAAATGACTTGCTTTCCAACTTTCTGTTCTACTTTCAAAATCATTCATTTTCAAAGTGAAGCATTCAAAGTTTAGTACAGCTGGCCGAGTGTGGTGACACACACCTGTAATCCCAGCACTCAGGAGGCTGAGGCAAGAGGATCTTTGTGAGTTTGAGGCCAGCCTGGGCCACGTAAGTGAGACCCCGTCTCAAAAATAAATAAATTCAATATATTTACTTTTTAAAAAGTAAAACTAGTACTGC
Organism: Heterocephalus glaber; assembly: GCF_000247695.1. Next base: position 5,066,803 of record NW_004624753.1, read on the forward strand.
TTTTTAAAAACCTGTGTGATGAGAATTTAGAAATTTTGGTCAAATTATATACTTATACATAATTTAAAGTCTTGTACTTCACTAAGGATTATAATTTAAAGATGAAAAAGAAATCCTATAAAAGAAGCAAAAGGAAGATGTGAAGACAAACTGAAAAGATATTCTGTTCAAGTCAACCCCAGTAGACTCAAATGTTCAGGTGCTTCCAATTAATAGCAGTGGCATGTTATCTGAAGCCAAATGTAATAATATAATATAAATATTTAACATGCATGGTCAATAAATGTTTCTTGGTTGAATGGATGATTGTAGTTAGAACAATCCATACACGTGTCAAGTTAAGCATATATTTTTCTATATGCATTAAAGAGGGAAAGAATGGGGAAAAAGTAACTTCAAGTACAGATAACCCATCTAGGGAACTTTCATATAAATACCGCTGTTCTGGGCTTAGATCTAAGCTGTCTCCCCGGAGTCTCACGTGGGCCTGTGTGCACATGACGGGGTCACAGGGGTTCTAACTCCATCGGAGGACTGACGTACTGACCAGATGGCAATTCGCTGGGACTCCTGGGAGACACTGAAAACTTTGGAAGTGGGCCTAATTAAAGGGAGCGGGTCCTGGGGACTGTACCTGGCCCTCATCCCTTCTTCTTCAGCTCTTTTCCTGTCCTCTGCACTTCCCAGCTGCCACATCCCCTGCCATGATGTTTCACCTCACCTCACACCCCAGCAAGGGAACTGGCTTATTACAGACTAAAACCTCTGAAACTGTGAGCCCAAAGAAATCTTTCCTCCTTTAAATTTTTTATATCAGGTATTAGTCAGAGCAACAAAAAGCTGACTAACAAAGTTACATTATTGTAACTCCTATAAAACATTTTATATCGAACATTCCTAAAACATGAGATCCAGAAAAATGATGATTTTAAACATCCTCACCAAAAATCCAGTTCCTAGCTGCAAAAAGTCCAAGGACATCACTTTAAAATGATTAAATTGGGCCGGGGATTTAGCTCAGTGGTTCCGGCGCCTGCCTCACAAGCGCAAGGTCCTGAGTTCGATCCCTGGTACCAAAAAAAAAAAAAAAAGATAAAATTGTGCCATTCAATTAGTTTTTGGAACATGGATTTCTAAAAATACTATTTCAAAGCATGGGATATTAAAATCCTTATTATATGCAGTCTAATTGGCTTTGGATTTCAAACTAACCTTTAATGCACGTAAGTCTGCTTCAGCTTTACGACATCAAGTCTGTCACTAGAATGCTCTAGAAATACTTCGTCTTGACTGGACCTCAAGGTCCTTGAGAGAATTTCCATGTATTTTGCCTCTTCTCCCACCTCACTGTGATTTCTGATATTCTCTACTGATTAACAAAATCTCCTTTGCGGGAAGGAAACACTTATTCTTCATTACTGACCTGTGCTTATTCACACCCTCTATAATCCTTCCCTTACACAGTGAGAGAAGGAATTCCATCTGACACACTGCTCATCTTAAAAACTGCCAGTGGTATCCCATCACCGCTGTAATGCCATCCTAACTAGAAACATGCTCTTTAGGACCCTGATTATCATCTGAGGTCTAACCTCTTTGACCCTTCCTTCCTTCATGTTCACTAAGCCATTGTCATTTGGCCTTCAGCTCCTTAAACTAGTCCTTGCCTTGCACTGTTGCATCTGTTCTTCATTGCATGTGGAAAAATCACTGAATGTCTACTTCATTATATTTTAGGTCTAAAATGATCCCCAAAGTCTCATGTGTTCAGAGATGTGGTTTTCAAAAGACGACTGACTCATGGGAATGCTATAATCATCCACTGCTGCATGCCTAAGTGAATGTGCTATTATAAGGGGGTAGTGTCCAGTGGAAGGGGGGGTCACTGAGGACATTGGAGGGTACCTCTCTCACTCTGGCCCTTCTCTGCAACTCTGCTTCCTGGCTGCCATGGGGTTGAGCAGTTTTCCTCTGCTACAACGTCCACTATGCCATTTCTGCATTGCAGACAACCAACCATGGAATGAACCCTCTGAAACTGTGAGTCAAAATACACCTCTACTCTTTTAAGTTGCAGCCATCAGGTATTTTGTCCAGCAACAGGAAAGCTGACAGATACACTCTCTGTCATCATTAAAGTCTCATCTGAAATGCCATCTCCTCCTGACCAATCTCCTTCTAGCATATCAGTGTACATCACTTTCTGAACACTTACCTCTCAGCACCTGAAATTCTCTTATTACTAATTGCTGTCTATCTCTTCCACCACACACTAAGCTCTCCAGGCTGACCAGCTGGCTAAGCAAAATCAGAAGAAACAGACGAATGAGAATGTAAAAACTAACAGAAAGCTAACTTTCTCACTAATGCCAGTATTTTATATATACAGAAGCACAGATGGATAGAAAAGCTCCTATGGTGCATCAAAATCTTTTTTGTTTTCTATTAGGAATCTTGAAAGTGAAAATTCAAAAAAAGTTTCCATGTAATTATTAAGCTAGTAACCTAAAGTACATGTAATTTGCTATCTTAACAGCACAACAGTATGAATACGTGCTGCACAGTGCATTTTCTCATGAAACAATCATTTCCCAACTATTAGCCACACACATCAAATTAGGACCATTTATCCCTAAATGGTTCATACTTCTACATTTCAAAATGTGAATTTTTAAGCAACATGTTTGTGCAATATGGTGTGTCTGCCCAATGATTCTATGCTTCTATACATGGGGACTTGACTTTTTAAACACTCAAAAAATTTTTTCAGGGCCAGGGATTTAGCTCAGTGGTTTTGCCGCCTGCTGCGCAAGCACAAGGACCCAAGTTCGATCCCCGGTACCAAAAAAGAAGAAAAAAAAAATTATTTCAAAAAAATTTCAGATTGACACATAAGAAAAAAGGAATATATACAGCTTTGGAAAGAAATAAATGGAAAGGGGAAAAAGCAAGAGTAGATCCAAGGATGCAAGGTGAACACCTTGTCTGCCTCCTGGGTTTTTTCTTCAGCTGTCCATGTGGTTGCCACCAGGTACTTCTCCTTCATGGATAAAATATCCTTGAAAAGATGGTCTCCTTTTCTCTATTGTTTCAAACAATAGACAGAGTCAACAAACAAGACACATACATTACACCTAGAGCAACACACATACAAAACAACTGGAGGAGGGGTCAGTGGAACCAGCCAGAAGGACAGGCACATGAAGGCCAAAACCTTAATGTTTCATCAGTTTTCCGAGAAACATTTTAGAGTAGATTGCTGACATTACCATTATCTTCACAATCTCTAAAAATAAGGATTTAAATGGTAACCAACTTCACAAGATCCTAATACCCATAGTGTTTAAAGTCTTAATATTCTTGTAAGTTTTGTTTTTTAGTTCAGCAATTATTTTTGCTCATCTATCTTAAAGCGATATTTTCCTTTTGGTGTCAAAAAAGAAACTCAAAACAACAGCTTTGCCTTTTAAGGAAGTGAATGAAAATAGCACAAGAATATCTAAATTAAATGTGTTCAATTTGGCAACATTCAGGCCATAGTAGACACTGCAAAGAGAAGGATGAAACTGTAATGTAACATTTTTGTATGATTTTTTTACACTGTAGGTTAAACATAGTACAAGAAGGATGAGCCCACAGAGGTTCCTGGTCAAACCCAGGAGAGAAGTGGGGATGTCAGAAAGGAAGAGATACAAATGGGAATGGATAGAGAAATATTTTGTGGACATATTCTAAGGCAAACATATTATGGTGGGAAGAAGTAAACCATGGAAAGAAAGTTGAGTTTGTAGAGACATTATGTTTGAAAACATTTTCAAAACATTATTCTATATACCATTACTAGAAATTTTGATATTAAGCTGAATAACATTTTACAAGTTTTCAACAGGGCTTTTCAATCTCTAAAAGTAAAGTTTTAACTCATTATCCTCAAAGTAATGGCCTTAAACCCTTGTAAAATATGATCTACATTCCTTTAAATTTTATTTACTAAGTAAATGTCCTTATTTTAGAAGTCAATAACTAAGAATCTTAAACAAAACAACTATTATGTAAGCTTCTAATTGTCCTAGGAGTAAATTCATTAACTCATAAATGACCTGAATAAAAGTCAAATTACCCTGAAAATATTTCAAAAATATTTTGAAACTCATACAATTTACCTAAGAACTAGGCCAATAAATATTACATTGTTAATAAATATTTAGTATTTTAAAAATTGTTAGCAATTACAAAAAGAAATGAGACTATTTTCTAACTTCTGAGAATCAACATACAAGATGATTAACAACCTGAGTTTTACTGAACAACCAGAGCAAGACATACGGCCAACAAACAGCTAGTGACATACCCCTTGAGTCTGTAGGGACAGAGGTGTGATACGTCGTTTTTCCCATTCGTTAGGGCGCGGCTCAGGTGTGGATTCCATAAAATTGCGCTTGAGTTCACTAATGCTAGCCTGATGTTTCAGTATGTCCTCCTGGGCTTTATCCAGGTCCTAGCAATATGTAACGTAAGGGGGAAAAAATCCAAAAGGAAAAAACCCAGTAGGACAAAAATAAAAAGTAACACAAAGCAAACTTATGATTAAAAAAACATAGTAAAGCAAGAAAAATGCCAAGTCTCAAAAGCCATATATATTTTTGCCTTTACTGAAAATAAAGCCAATGTGTATTTTTCATTATTTGCATTTTAAAGAGTTTTAATTTCTCTGTAGAACTTTCAAATTCTACACATTATTAGAAGGAAGCCATGGAGCACACTGTCAAAAATGGCTAATAATCTTTCTCTTCCTGAAGACAAATTGCAGCCTGACTTTGTTCCTGCACAGTTAACTGACTGGGGCTACTCTAACCCTGTATTCCAGAACATAGTAAATCAAGTAGAAACAGAGAGGGATCCTCAGAAGCACACTGGCACTGAGGGCAAAGCCAGTCCAGGATCACCCCCTACAAAAGGAAAAATCAAAGACTGACTTTTGTCAGGAAATTCCAGTGGTGGTTTTTAATCCTTAAAAAAATAATAACAACTGCCTCCAGAGGCTGCTTCTGCTTGGTCTTACTATAAAATAATGAATCACATACTGGTCTCAGATAGCACCAAGCAGAAAAATGGGGCTCAGCTACTGCACACATCAAATATTCCTTATACAAAGATGGGAGGAAACTACTAGGATGGTTTTCACTGAAGCAGGCCCTGACAAACGGTATTAGTGGGATTTTTTCCGACTGTCTCTAACAAATGGTATATATGGTAACTAATGCTTAAGAAACTGTTTCAACTGAATTTTAAATGTTTTCTGATGTTTCAAAAATCAAAGGGCCACCTGTAGATTATAGCTTTTTGTCCCACTCCCAAAGGAACAGGTCATGCATCTGATAAAATTAGGTAACTCATATTCATGCACAAGCATAGTAGCTCATCTGTGAGCTTCTATAGCCATTTGCAAAAACTCAGGAAAATCTAAAAATCTTTGCATGGCAAGGGAAAATGACTGTGGCTTGAGATCAGGCACATTTCTTGCATTTATTCAAAGCAATGTTACTTATTACACCATACAGCATTTTAGTAAGTTAAGCAAAAACACATTTTCAACAGTTATCAAAGCTGCCAAAAGCAACCAGATTAGTCAGATTACTGAGAGCTACCATTTTTCACTAAACACACTGCCACATACTACCTACCCTAGCGGGAGAAAGAACAATTGTTCTCACGTGACATGGGTGATTAGGCATCCTCTCTCACGTGTGCACATTCTCTCTCTCCTCTCCCTATCTCCCTCTCTCTCCTTTCTTTCTAATCAAAATAATTCCATTAATTAATATACATATTCACACACAATATTTTAAGTGGACCACATTCCTAGTTACATGGAATTTAGGGACTGGGGGAAATGGGCATAGATAAGAGACAAATGATTTAATGGCAGATAAACACCAATTCTACTTAATATGTATCAAATGGGATTGTGTTACTTCAAATTCTATACCCTAGAAATCTACCCCATTAGGAAAGGAGGTTTACTAATAGAAACCCTAAGACTAAAGGATCCACTTTTTCATTTGACTACACAAAGCTTTCTCCCAGCTGTCACTCTGAGAATGCAGTGGGTCTATTTCTCCCTCCACCCCGGACAGGAACCAAGTGGGCCTGGTAACATGCAGCCCAGCTTCATCTCCCCATGCATTTCATGCACTGTGCCTGAGGAAAGCTGCCAGCGAGCCTGTGCGTGACCTCCCGTCCACAGCAGCCTGGCAGCCATTAGGACAGAATGGTGTTCTTAGATTATACAAACCTCCAACATTAAATTGCTATGTCTGACATAAATATTATCCCCTTCTACTCTCAAGGAATTTTTCTGTGAAATTAAATCACACACAGGGAGAAAAAGGCAAATAAACATAAGTGTATCAATCAGCAAGCACCAGAAATGACCCAGAGTTTGACAGTCTAAGACTTTAAAATAAAAGAGGATAAAAATTTTAAGAACTTAAAGGCACAACAAATAAATCTCACAAACCCTGGAAGTACATCCCACTACCGCCCCTCAACAATAATGGCAGACAGAGGCCACCAGGTATTTAACTTTGGGGGCAAACAGCCCCTTCTTCCAACTGTGCTTCCTCTTCTGTCCTCACCTGAAAAGTCCCACAGCATTTGCCAGAAAGAAGAGAGCATTAACGGAGCTCTCCCATCAGTGGAGAAGCTGCTTCTGATCTTAGATGGTGACGCAGCGTTATCAACCTTCTCTGTCTGGCCCTTGGCAGGCGCAGACTATTTAAGACCCTCTGGTCTTTCTTCACCTAGTGCTGTACACGTGAGGAAATGGCCCTGGCACAGGTGGGATGGAGAATGGACCCCTCACTCCTTCTTAGTCCCCAGACTGTGCTCTGCTTTTGAGTATGTTTTTAACCCAAGAGTAAAAATATATGAGAGTGCAAATATGGCATAATTTAATCTATTTTGAAATGCCTAAGTCAACTAGTGTTGGGGCTGGGGATAATGACACAAAATTTGTTTTCAGCTTTATGCTAGCTACATATTTTACATCATTATACTTTACCCCATCACTAATTTGTAAATATGGATTTATTTTCTTGGGAGAAAAATTGGCTACTTTCATATTAAAATGGTAGGTATTTAAAATAATGTTTGAAATATAACCCTGTTCTTTCATATAATGTTTTAACAAGAACAGTTTTTCATAATTGGACTTTTCTCAATATCCAATGATCCAAAAACATAAATTTGAAGTTTAAGTACTACATGAATTTTGACACCAGGAAAAGAAAAATATTGATTCTGATATCAAAGAAAGATGACATTACCAGCTAATTTATAGCATATATTCTTTTCTTTCTTTGCTAGTGTCAAAACTGAAAGTTCAAAATGCTTACCTTCATTTCTGGTAACAACAGTATTTCTGTGAGATAATCAGGAAGCTCAAAGAGTTTATCAGAAGTGAAAAAAATAAGACACAGCTACTCAATAAGCTGTCAAGAATCATCTTTCAATTCTTCAGTCAATACTTAGTCCTCTAAAATGTTGATCTTTGGTATTTCTCAGGTAAACTTTTGAACTGTGGTTTGTTCTATAATGTGTACTCACTGCATTTCTCCACATTTTCTTTAGCTCTACTCTGAATTTTGTGATTTATTCTATGTACTGACAGCATCCATTGAATCACCAGACCACACTTAGCAAAATAGCTAAAAAGCACACTGCACATGTTTACACTGATTTGACAGTGCAGAGGTAATATATTTTTTAAAAGTTGCTTATACAGGAGTAAAAAAAAAGTCCTTAAACCTCATTTTCAATAAAAATAAAGGCTCAACATTAATGTTGCACTTCTAAGCTTTCAAAAAGTCAAGTTTCATTGTTCACACACATTTGTTAAAGATAACAGAATAGTATCTTCCTTATAAAATACCCGATTGTGATTCTTTTATAGAATTGTACAATTGAGAGTTGGAGGGCACTAGCTAAAATTTATCTATCTGGTCCTCAAATGCTACAATGATAGGAGACAAGGAGTTTCTGAGATTAGACTTACAAAGACTCTCACAGATATAGCCTCATAAATGAAAGAACAAGCATGGATTGTGACCAGGAGAAATAACACCAAGGAATTCTAATACAGATCTGTTATTATTACACTGCATTCTAAATTCTGTTTCAAACATAAAATTCTTATCCTAAGGAAACAGTGTTAACATCTGTCTGCAAAACAGAGTCAATATTATTTAGGGATAATACAGATTCTCTCTCCCCTACCCCCTTTTTGTTAAAAATCTAACATGATCGGGCTGGGGATTTAGCTCAGGGGCTCCAGCGCCTGCCTTGCAAGCGCAAGGTCCCAAGTTCAGTCCCTGGTACCAAAAAAAACTACAAAAAAATCTAACATGATCTAGGTATTTTTTAAATAATCTTATCATTTTGCTCTCGACTTAGAATGTATGGACCTGGTCAAAGGACATCAATGCAGGATGTCCTTTATCTACCTTCACCTCTCATGCACTTGCACATGTGTATGAAAATGTGCAGATGATATTATTTTGACGGTAATTAGTGTAGGTTATGCACATGTTTACACTCTATGTTAGGAAGGGCACAAGATGAAGTATAGTCTGGTTGACTTCACAAAACAAAGCTTATGGAGGAGTGCCAGCAACTGTCTCCTCCTCCTCTGTTTTATCATTCAAGTCACAGTCATGAGAAACATTAAAGGCGGTGGCTTTAGCTTCCAGATAACAGAGGGCTAGAGCCAGAGGAAGGGAAAAGGTGAGAGAAAAAGGGACAGACTGAGAAGCAGAGAGTAGTAGCCCAAAGATGAGGATGAGGGAAGGAATGAATGATGGGGAGGTGACAGGGATGTAGTGCTGAACGTCATGGGGAAGGAAGGAGACCCAGAGCTTGGGGAGGCTGGGGAAAGCAAGGTACCCATCTTCATCCAGAAGAGAGGCGAAGCCAAAGGAGAAGTACCCAAACTCGGAGCCCCCCTGGCCAGCCACATTAACAGTCCTCTCACGGATGGGAGAAGGACAGCCAGGCTGAGCAGGGGCTACGGCAGGATCCGAGACCGAGTCCAGCGTGGCCCTCTTTGGGTCCCCCTGCTCTGAAGTTTCCCCTGTGGAAAGGCACTCTGAGCTCTCCAGGGCGAGCTGCTCAGCCTCCCCAAAAGGGTCCTCCTCTGAAATATCTGAAAGCAAGTCCACTTCAGGGACCGGCAGGAGGTAAGGAGAAAACGGTGAGGTACGGCGGAGGAGAGGGGAGGGCGGGCACATGCAGACAGCCTGTTTTCAAGGGCAAACCCACGGTTGAACATGAGTCACACAACAGACATGTTCAAAGGAAAAGGGAATACAGGGAAAGGAGAAAAGAAGAAATGGGTAGTTAGTGATAACTCACTCTCAAGTAGGTTTCATATTAACAGTGTAGTTAGAAAATGAATCATATGATCTTTACTTAAAGAGGAAAACTGGACTACTTTTATTACATAAAACATATAGGTACAAACTGATTTAATTATTTTCAAACTGGTTCCACGTGAATCCTATGAGACTCAATTGGCATTATTCACTCTAAAAGCTGGACGTTGATAAACATTCAAAGCATCAGCAAAAAAGCCAGCACAGCCAATCATTTGCTAAAGATTCTTTCTGAATTTGAAAAATAAGAACATTTTCTTGTTTAAAAAAGAAAATAATTTAAAACACAACTATATATGTCAAATTCAACAGAGAAAATGGAGCAGACACATTCTGAACACTGTGCTCCTGTTTCAGCAGACAGTTACTCTCCTGGGTGCCTCCCTAGCATAATTAATTTTAATAAACAATTCGAACAATCACTCAGCAGTTGAAGGGTATCTTCTTAGGCAGTCTGTTTGCAGTCCTGCCATACTGGTACTGTACTAGGTACTGAAACCGGAGCATTTCCAGTAAGCCTAGTCTTTGGTGGAGCGGGGGCAGGGGGCTGTGTCACTAAGTCACTAAACTGCCCAGGTTGGGCTGAAACTTGCAATCCTCCTGCCTCAGCCTCCCAGAGTACTGGGCTCGCAGGCATGTTCCACCACACCTGGCTTGTGTAATTTTCAAGACGATAGTCACAATTCTTTAACAAGAGAATATAAATGATTTTATGCCAGCTGCTACTGTCCTTGTGGCACAAGAGAGAACCCACAAGGCCCAAGACCTCCACTGTAAGCATTTTCGGTTTTAATTGCAGGAATCCCTAAGGCACTGGCACTACTTCATCTAGCAGGTCCTCTATAAACTCACTCTGTATGTCTTTAAACTTCTCAGTTAAAATCATCAGTGGGATAATTTTGTTGTTTTGTTTGGTGTGTGCATGCACACATGCTTGCCCCTACTTTCAGTGCTGCACGTAACATGTTGCTTGTACAGATAAGGGACAGAGCTCTGAAGAACTCAAAGGTTATTCAATACTGAAGAGACTTTACTGCCCAAGGGAGCATAACAGTGACAAATGTGAGAACACCATATAGGCTACTTCTCCATTCACTGTGGGAAATAAACAAAATACAGCCAAAAGCAACACATCAACTTTTCACTCACTAGTCACAAAGCAATTACTCTCTGTGTTAAAAATTCTGTTATCAGTTACAGGTAATTAATGAAAAATAAAATTTTTCATAAAGTTACCTTTTTTGTTTCAAAAAATTCAAGTCAACATAATTTAAATAAACTTTAAATTTACTTGTAACAAACTAAATATAAATTATAAATCATCATGCGATTTAAAGATAGAAAGGTCAATGAATTACTTATTTGCATTAATGTAATTTATGTTGAAATACTTTGTTCTGAATAACAACTAACGGAAGGTTAGAGGTCACAGTCCAAACCAGCAAGTCTCTACACATATTTGAAAACTGGGAAATTACACCAACATAGAACATACGCTGATAAATTATAAATACTTGATTTCTGAAAGAGAAAATGCAACATCCAGCTTCTGGTCTAAGGCTTGTTTAAAACCACGTAATACTGATTTGCCATACCTTTCCTTCAGAGAGCTGTGAGTATGGGGCTCTGGCCAGGCTCCTCGCTTCCTGGACCCTGGCAGTGCCGCCGACCCCAGGGCCATACGCTGAGACTTCCCCCACAGCACCAGGAAAATCCTTCACAGGAGTTTGGTCCCCAACACCAATCAGAGCTAGTAAAGAATAATTTTCAATTACTTCAGGACGTGTAAATGGTTAAAGTTTTATGGACTGTTTCCCACCTAAACAGATAAATAGTAGCATGTAAAATAACGAGAGAAAGAACACTGATTAAGCTCTGAAAGGATCAACATGTAAAATAAACTCATTTTTAAACTTTTACCAAACTTTAATAGTATTCTGAATTTTAACACAGTGAATTACATATATCAGGGTCCCAAAGTTAGATTTTTGAACGATATGCTGTGATCATGAAATTGGTCGGTAGGAGGAGCTCTAAGACCAGCTAAAACACAGTGAGGGCAAAATGTCAGAATGATAATTTCATCAATACTTTAGGTCTCTGGATCTCTTTGAACTCGCCTGGATTTACCTGATCTCCCCAGAATCTACCTGTTGAAATAATTATCTAATTATTGAAAGGATCTGCTCCAATAAAATTTGAGAAGTCATATACAAAGAAACTTTAAGACAAGACTAGATTTTAAGGATTTCCTTTGTTTATGTTTAACATTTTCATTTTCTCCACTCCTCCTGCATGTCTCAACCTGACCTATGGTAAGACACCACTGCCGCCCTCTCCCCAGCAAACCTGGCCCCCAGTGCCCCTTCATCTCTCCACAGTGGGTTGAGACACACAGGAGATCCCATACCTGAGAAGCTGGCAGTCCAGGCACTGAGCCAAGCCCATGTGCTAACAGACTGCTACCACTATCAGCTTGCCTGGGCTATATCTGCTTTCTGTACCAATCCTGTCCAACTGTTCTCTCACTCGAATGATTTTTCAACATGAAAACACCTTGTACTATGTGCTCTTGGGAACATATTCACTCAAACATGGTTTTCTACACATGGAGAACAAAAACCACTCTTCACTGTGACCTGCAAGGCCCTGCGAGGCCCAACCACAGCCAACCTCTCCTGTCATTACTAAGCCTTGATCAAGCTGCCTTCTTTTTGCTTCTCAGATGTGTGGAGCTCTCCCTCACCTTGTAGCCTTCAGCCCTGTTGCTTCTGCTACCCGGAATGGTTTGTCATCTGCTCTCATGGCTGCCTCCCTCTCATCCTTCAAGTCTCGCCTGTACTGATTCTTTCTGAGACAGGCAAATTCCCTGATGCTCCCACCAAGCGGCTTCTCTGTGTATTATACTTTCCGCTCTCAGAAAAGTCTCTGGCTTCCTTACTACCAAATATGCCTTGGTTGTTAAAGTCCCCTCAAATGACTGATTTGCCTCCTTTTTGGTACAATTTCCTAATCTCAGAGGAGTTTCACTATTTAAAAATAACTATTATATTTTAGGTTGGTTTTTATTTTGATATTTGGTCTCTAGAAATCAAATTGATTTGTACTTTCTCTGTAATCACTAGAAGATTTAATTTGCCAAACTTTAAAGTGAGGATTATTTATATAACTAAATTATTCTAAACTTTAAAGAGTAAACAAAAAAGAAGGTATCAATAGCAACAAAATTGGTGTATACAGATGAAGAATGATGTAGAAAATAAAGCTCAGTACCAGATTAAATCCTAGCTTTGCTTCCAGGGAGAAAAAGAACACAACCTCCAAAGAGTTTGCTGACTGTCTGGTCATATGGTGGCATGAAAAGCCTCCTATTTTTCCCAATAACACAATAATCCTTTTGATGACATGCACATCTGATGAATTACAGTGTACAAAACACAAAGGGAGAAATAATGGATTACTGTGCCATGTTTGTTGCTCTTACTTGTAAAAACCATTGTTTTCTGATACAGACTCCTTTAACCACCCTTCTGCACTAACTACCCAAACAAGATGGTGAGTTTCCTCACACAAAGGTTTATATACCACTAAGAAAATGTACTGGTTTATTGCTCTTTTTTACACTTTAAAACTTGAAATATAAGAGTTATAGAGCCTCACAGTAAAACAAAGGCTGAAAACACTGTTGTAGAAAGAGCAATGATTTCTCTCACAGCATTAAAAAACAGTGATTCATTTGTTTGACACTGTATAAATTCTCTGTGGCAAGGTTTGAGAAATATTTACATGGGTTAGCACATTTTTAAGATTTCCTTGGAAAAGTGCTCAGCTGTTGATAAGCTGTAGTACATTAATAATTCACTGAATTTAGTTCACTACATTTGGAATGTGGGCATTCGCTCGGAGCAGTCAGGGTGCCCTTGCGTATGTTTCGAGTGGGCTCATATAACCACATGGAACATTCTCAAGGACCAAGATTCACAAACGACATGTACCAAGGTGCCCAGTGACAAACGCGGGCACACACACCTGTATGAGCACCTGCACCTGTTTCCGAATCTTTTCCTAGGAAAAGTAAATTGAGGTCAACAAGCTTTAATCTTTCACCAATGAAAGAACATTTTTATCTGTTAGCATATGTCTGGTATATTTTACTATTTAAAGAACAAGTTGGTAATGTTCATATTTCAGAAAAAATCAAGTAATAACCAAAAATGTTATTTGTTCAAAATAAAATAAAAATTTCAAATTCAATATTACTATCAAACATAATAAAAATGCTGGCAAATTATTTCTTCTGGTGTAAAAAAAAAGACTGACCATACCAACACTTTCTGGCAATACTGGGGAGGCCACGGTAAGGCATTACCCTTCAACAACAACAACAGCGTAAGGAGAGTCTGTCTCTACCTCCCAAATCAGCCAGCGACTCTGAAGGTAAGCAGAAAGAAATCTGAGTCCTTCATAAAGCATTTCAGTGGAAACTTAACCTGTTTCTTTTACAGGAAATTTATTATTAATCTGAAATCGATAGGTTACAAGACAGACACATGAAGAAAGCAACATTAATTTATTTCCATGTTAGTGTACATAAAATTACAGATTATGTGTAGAAGGCCCTTCCCTCAAAATGATAAAAGACACTGATGACAAACCTACTGCAACATCATGCTGAATAGTGAAAAACTAAAAGCATTTGCTATATAATCAGGAATAAGACAAGGGTGTTCACTCTCACCACTGTTCAATATAGTACTTGAAAAATCTTGCAAGTAGGCAAGAAAAAGAAATAAAAGGGATACACACAGAAAAGGAAGAAAGCTAACTATCCTACTTTGCAGTTGACAAGATTCTTTTCCTAGATGACCCAAAGAACTCCACTAAAAGATTCTCAAAACTAATAAATTCACCGAAGTGACAGGATACAAAATAAACACACAAAAATCAAGAGTATTCCTGTACAGTACTGAAAAGTTATTGATGACAAACCTATGGCCAACAGTATTTTAAATAGGGAAAAACTAAAAGCATTTATTTGCTCTGCATCACATCAAACTAAAAAGCTCCTGCACAACAAAGGTCACCAATAGAGTGAATAGACAATTTATAGAATGGGAAAAAATTTTCGCCAGCTATTCCTCAAAGGAGTGATATCTACAACATACAAAGAACTCAAAAATATCAGATCCCCCAAATTTAAAGACCTAATTAAAAATGAGCATCAGAAATAAACAATTCTCAGATGAAGAAATATAAATGGCTAATAAACACATTTTTAACAGTTCAGTATCTCCAGCCATTTGAAAAATGCAAATTAAAACAACACTGAGATTCCATCTGACTCCAGAAAGAATGGCTATTATCAAGAGATGAACCAGTAACAAATGTTGGCCAGGCTGTGAGGAAAAAGGAACTCTTCTCCACTGTTGGTGGGTTTGTAAACCAGTACAACCACTATGAAAATCAGTACGGAAATACCTCAAAGAACTAGGACTGGAAATCCCCTTTGACCCAGCTATTGTCTTTCTAGATATCTTCCCACAGATATCTGTGGTATGTGTTAAAGACATCATACCACAGTGATGCATGCATACCCATGTTTATAAGCAGCACAATCCATAACAGCTAAATCTTGGGATCAATGTATATGCCTTTCAACAGATGAATGGATAAAGAAAATGTGGTATTTATATACAATGGAGTATTAATCTGCCCTAGAGGATAAACTTGGATCATTGACAAGAAAATGGATGTATTTTGAGATCATAATGTTAAGTGAAATAATTCAGACACACAAACTTAAGTGCTGCATGGTTTCTCTTATATGAAAAACTTAATACAGTGGTACCGCCATTCATGAATCCTTTTGTTTGCAAATAATTTGGTCTGCAAACATAAGTGTTTGACAAAATTTGGATTTTGTTTACAAACTCTGCATTGGGTAACAAACACGACTATAGCCATCTTTCCCACACAAATACAAATGTGGTCATCTTTTCCAAAATTGTAAAACAAATTAAGTTCATGAACTGAGGTACCTCTGCATGTATATAAACTACAAAATAAAAGATAATAGGAAAAAAGAGAAAGTATTATAATTCAGCATGGACAATGTATCTAAGAGTATACTTTGACTTGGTACAATTGCCTTACATGTTTTATATTTTCTTTGACCTATTAGTCTGGTTTTTAATATAATCAATTTAATATGGTCTTATAAATAAATGAATCTTATTCTGGAACAATAAAAGGGGGTGGGAGAAAAGGGAAAAAAAGGATTGAAATGTGTTTTGTACATGTACCAATTCCCTAGTGAATGTAACCATTATGTACTGCAAACATGAACAGTACTAATAAAAGTTTTAAAAATAAATAAAATACATTTAAAATATAAAGGAAAAGGGCGGGGGATTTAGCTCAGTAGTGCTGCCACCTGCCTTGCAGGTGCAAGGTCCTGAGTTCAATCCCCAGTACCAAAAAAAAAAAAAAAAAGGAATGGTATCTTGAAGCAAAAAAAAAAAGCACTCACTCTAAAGTCAGGAACAAGACAAAGGACCAACAATGAACCCACTGAAAAAGCAGGAAAAAATTCCATTCATAATACCTTCAAAGAAATCAAATACTCAGGAATTAAACTAATCAAGGAAATGAAAGACTTCTACAACAAAAACTACAGTGCTCTGAAAAAAAGACACTGAAGAGGACATTAGAAAATGGAAAGACATCCCCGTTCCTGGATAGGCAGAACCAATATTATAAAAATGATCATCTTATCAAAAATGATATATAGATTTAATGCAATTCCAATCAAAACACCATAAACTTTCTTCATAAAACTAGAAAAAAATTCTAAAATTTATATGAACCCACAAGAGGATGGTGGGATTGAAGGGAGGGCAGGGGAAGGGGGAAGAAATAAGAACCAAGAGAGTATGTAAAGGTGACTATCTCCAATGATGAATGTCATTATATTGTAAACCTAAAATGTACCAATAAAAGGATATGCACATACACACAAAAAGAAACCACAAGAGACCCAGGATAACAAAAGGAATCCTGAACAAAAAAAAGCAGGAAGCATCACAACCCTGGACTTTGCAAAGAAATAATAATAAAAACAACCTGGTCCTGGCACAAAACAGACATGCTGACCAATGGAATAGAACTGAGGATGCACAAACAACCCATGCACTTTCAACCTTCTGAGTTTTGCCAAAAGGGCCAAAAACATTCAATGGAGAAAAGATGCATCTTTAACAAATGGTGCTGGTGAAACTGGTTATCTATATGCAGAATGAATCTAAGCTCAAATCTCTCGCCCTGTACTAAAATCAAATCAAAATGGATCAAAGACCTAAATAACAGAAATGTTGGGTCTGCTGTAAGGTAAAATAGGTAAAACTCTTAGAGACATTGGCATAAGCAAGAACTCCTTGAATAGAATCTCAACTGCATGAGAAATAACCTAAAAATCAACAAATGAGATTATATAAAAATTTTCAAAAGCTGCTGCACAGCAAAAAAACAACCAACAAAGTGAAGAAAGAACCTAGAAAATGGGAAAAAAAATTTTGCCAGCCATACCTCGGACAGAGGACTAATATCTACAGTACATAAAGAATTCCAAAAAATTAGGTGCCCCCAAATAAAAGACTCAATCAAAACTTGGGCAATTGAACCGAATAGACATTTTTTAAAAGAATAAAAACAGCCAATAAACGTATGATAAAACGTTCAGCATTTCTGGCCATTAGAGGATGCAAATCAAAACAACACTGAGACTCTATCTTACCCCAGTATGGATAGCTATCCCCAAGAATTCAAATTACAACAAATGCTGGTGGCATTGTGGGGGAAAAAGGAACTCTTCTACATTGCTGGTGGGAGTGTAACTGCTACAATTACTATGGAAGCCAGTATGGAGATTCCTCAGAGACAACAACTAGAGATTCTATCTGACCCAGGTACTCATCTTCTAGGCATCTTCCTGAAAGAGCTAAAGACATCATATTCCAGTGATCACATGCATACCCATGCTTATAGCAGCACGATTCATAACAGCTAAATTAAGGAAGCAGTTTATATGTCCAGCAACATATAAATGGACACACACACGTATTAGCCATAAAGAAGGATCCATTTGCAAGAAAATGGAAGGAACTTGAGAGCATAATGCTAGTAAAGTAAATCAGACAGACACGAATAAATATCACAGTTTCTCTTACACAGGAAACCCTAAATATAAAGAGCAAAATTAAAAATGGTAGGAAACAGAGAGGCAGACTTTGTGGAGATGGGAAAGGGATCTGGGAAAGAGGGCAGAGTAAGGTGGGGGAAGGAAGTAAAAACGATCAAGATGTGACACGATTACACCAACTCTCTGAGATGAATGTAATTATTATGTATTGCACAGATACCCACATTAAAAACTACAAATATGTGGCTTACTAGGCTTCAAAACTCAAAATTCGATGATGCTAGGAATGTTTATGTTCAGTTGAATAAAGTTCATATGTGAACATAAAAACCCTTAAAATTACACTCATTAACAAGATTTTAAAATTATATAAAACATCACAATCAAGTCAAACCAATAACAATGTTATTCCAACATCTCATAAACACAAATAAAACCTTGTAATGAACACTTGTGTGCACTAAATACAAAGAAAAATATGTTTGAAATGACAACTTAGAAACACTACAAAATTATTTTATTCTGCACACAGTAGCATTCTATTTACTCAGAAATAAATGATTATCCCGCAAAAGCAGTGATGGCGAACCTTTTAGAGATGAGTGCCTAAACTGCAATCCAAAACCCATTCTATCACAAAGTGCCAATATTACAAATTAACTTTGAAGAATGAGGTTCTGGTTTAGAAAAAATAACTTATACATTAACCTCTTTTGTCTTAAAAAAATAAATAAAATAACAAGCGTTTGCCACAGGTTTGCCACCACCGCTCTAGAGTATTTCTGGTGGTCTTATTAACTAACTAGACCAACCTTTTCTGACCTCACTGGACTAGAGAAAGATAAAAACAATCTGAAATCACCATAGTGCTTACCTCCATCTAAGCTCCTGGAGGCCCGCTTACTAGAGGTGCGGTCGAAATGTGGTGCTGGCCTATCTATGAGGGTGCTCGCCTGGCGGGTCTGCGCTTGGGTGCGCCCACTATAGCGGAATTTGGACCCCAAGGTCAAAAACTTGGCCTTTGGTGGCTGCTCTGGAGACACAAGCCTGCAGGGGTAAAAGGCCCGGAACACAATTAGACTTTATTAATTTTTTAAAAAATAAAAACTTCATATTTTAATATCTCATTTAAGTATGACAACTCAAAAACAATGTTACTTAAATTTTATAATAAAAAGAACATTATGTATAAACCTTCCTATGCACATGGTTTTATGATGGTGATGTGTAAATTTACATTCATGTATTCATGAATAATGTTTTTCTCAACCTGAGCACAACAGCAGCTGTTCTCAGTGTGCATCAAGGGTTATTTATTTGTAATAGCTTAAACCATTTATATAAACACATATGTCTAAATTCTTGCTTCTAGCTCTAAGTGCCAAGTAGGAATCCATTACCATTAGTAATTCTTAATATTTATGCCGATTTCTCCTGGGAACAAAAACATCTAAGTCAAGAATCTGTTTCATCAAACGATCTTTCCCATGAAGAACAGAACACAGAGTGGATCCACACAGATGACTAACATTCTTTCTTGCCAGCACAACTCTGTGCAAGCCCTGGGTTCATAATGAATCAAACTTTCTTCGCGTCAAATACTTCCAAATTTATGCAAAAACACATTTTCAGTAAATAAGCCAATCTTCTTTGGAATACAAACAAAACTGCCTTGTTTTCGTTGTTTTATCAGGAGTTGATAAAAGTCTTAAAAAGATAATCTTAGAGCTCTTGTACAATTTATTATGACTTCAGTTGACAATTCAAGAATATGGAGCACTCTTACCAAAACTTTTCCAAGGAAGTAAATTCTCAAAAATACTGTATTGTTTCAACTATTTCTAGATCTCTGTACATTTTTTTTTAGCAGTTTCATTCTGCTTATACTAACGAAGAGATCCAAGTCAAGGTGAAGCCAGATGTGATGAATTTGAAGCAATTCTTCATCAACTCAAGATTCTCAAAACAGCATTCACCCAAAAAGCAATGTCTGAATTAAACTGATAAAAAAAACTAACAGACTTCTGGCTTTCTTGGCTTGAATCTATTCATGGAGAAGAGCAGAAGTGTTTCTTGAAAATTCCATTTCCTGCCAATAGATTTTCAGAGGAGACATAGATGATGCCGCTGAGAAACTGCAATCTGACAGTTATCCAGTGCCTCAAATTGTACTTTGTTAAAAGTTGCACAATTGTAAATTAGAATGTCAGAATAGTGGAAATTTGGACCAAAAACAGAGAACCCAATCCATGTTCTGAATTCTCTTTTTCTCTACCAGCTGAGGAATGAGGCAAAGAGAGGCTAAACAGCCTAGCATTCTCATCATGAATAAGAGGAAGGATGGGAAATGTGGTCATTTACCTTGTACTGTCTCCTGGCAGGTTTAATATGGGTTTCCCCACCTAGCAAGCCAGCAAACTAGGACCTAAGGGTGCTCTGTAAGATGGTGGTGATCTATAAGAAGGGGAGGCCCCTCTGACAAGCTCATCAGTGCCGCGACTGAGAAATACACTGTCTATTCATAAAGCATACTCTGTAGTTATTGAGTGAGCAACAGAAGTGAGAATTTTTTAAAGAATAGTTCAATGGAGAAACATGCATTTGATAACTCCAAAACAAAATTTAAAACTAGAAACAGGATGTCTGTTTTTTGGAATTAGAAAAATATTTTAAAGAATATGTATATGTAAGGTTATATTTTTTAAAAAATAACTTTCTTCTTCTTTTACAAAATGAACTGAATTTTTAAAAAGATCAGAAAATGTCATGTTTCAGAAAATAATTGTAAAGAAAATTAAGAAAACTTTCATTAGTGTTTCCCAACATTCTAATTATTCTTTTATTTTATGTAACTTCTATCTGTGCTGGAACCTTTACACAAGCAGGTATTACTAAACACAAAGGAGAGCTCTATTGACTATTTTTGAGAATGCTTGACCTGAACAATCCAGACAACCCAAAGACAACAGGTTGACACAACACGCCTACCCTTCTGCGTCCTCTCCCTCTCCTGGCTCTCCACTCTCAAAGCAAGGACCTGCCGCTCAGCCTCGGCCGGTCTTAAACACCCCACACTGGCCCCCGTGGCTGTCACTGCAGGCACACGTCACCATGACCAGCTCTTGTGTGTTTTTTTTCCTCGAGTTGCATAGTCATGGCACTGAAGAATGTAAGCACTGCAACTTATGACACATACACACTGCAAAGATTACTACGAAAGAGTTGAGTCTTAATTTAATGAAACAAAACAACAGTCATTTTCTTAAATGGAGTTGCTGGTTTTATTGTGGGTTTTCCCCCAATTCTGAAGCTAACCTCCTATTTATATAGGCATCAGTCCAATAGCTAAGTCCAGATAAGAGTTCTATACTACCACTATTTCTTTAGTCTAGTTTGTGTTAGGGTAATGATAAGTAGTTGATTGCCATTTAAATGCATATCCATTAATTTAGTTTATAGAAGATATTTTATGAAAATAATAGAAATCCAAGAAATATAAGGAAAACATTTAAAAGTCAAATAAATATTACAATGAAAGAGAAGAGAGGTCATAAACTACATGGATTTTTACTTTATTTTAAATTGGTGTGAAATACTTTTGGCCTACTTGACACTAGTGACCTCATAAAATTTATTAGCTTACATATAATTTTCCGATGACAAAGAAATTCTTAAGTAATTGAGTGACAATTAAATGGAAACAAAACAAAAAAGAATAGAATACTAGACTTTTTCCCTCCGGTACTGGAGATCAAACTCAGGACCTTGTGCTTGCCAGGAAGGCATGGCACCACTGAGCTACATCCCTGTCCACCAGCCTGCCCTTTCTTTTTTTTTAGAACACTAGACTTTTATTAACTTCCTCCAAAAGTATTCTTTTGGTGACTTAAGTCAGAGGTGATAAAAATAAATTTTCTAAGAAAATGAAGGCCAAACAAAAAAATATTTCAATCCTATTACTTCAAGATCTTATTTCCTTTTGATATTACTTTTATCTTCCACCTCAAGACCTGTCATATGATCCTATCTTCATAACAATACCATGAAAACCACTATAAGACATCTACCTTTTTTTGAGAATATAAAAACTAGAAAAAAGAAAAAGCTGAGTATTAAAGACCCTGAGTAAGGTGATGGAAGTAGTATGTCAAAAAAAGAATTCATTTTTACATATTTTACTGCTTAAGCAGTATATAAACATTTTAATTTTATAAAACCCTATTACAAAGTATCACTGTCTATCTATCGAAAATAAAGGAACATTCCAAGAAACCCCTCCCCATCGGTGACTAGAGTTAACCAAGGCCAGGCCAGGACACAGGTCTACACGAAGCTCACCAGAATGCAGCTGATGACACTAAGACCCTGGGATTACTCTGACACCAAGTTTAAGTGACAGCTTCCTCTCATCTGGAAGAGCCTCGTGTTTATCTCTTACTTATAACCCTACAAGAAAAACAACAGGCTGGAGGCTTGGCTCCAGGCACAGCTCCTGCCTAGAGCACACAAGGCCCCAGCTTCGAGGGACTGGGGCACAAGGGGACACGCGGAGGGCGGGCGCCCCAGGCAGCACAGCACAGCACAGCACATGCCCAGAGCACCGAGCACACTGCAGAGTGTGCACACTGCCCATGCGGCTAGGGTATGCTACTTGACTTCTCTGTCCCTCAGCTCCTGTGTGTGAAAGACGACAGCGCTTGTCCCATAGATGTGTTGCAAAGATTGAAAGAATTAATCCCTATACAGCACTGAGAACTGGAGGCAAGACAGACCAAATGCTCAGGCAAGTGTGGCAGCTTCATTACTACTCTGGTATTCACTAGTATTAATCAAGCCAATTGGCTACCAATTAAAAGAATAATTTTTCTGGAGCTTCAACCTGCAAGCCTTGTAATTTTCTAAAGAAATCATCTGAACTGGCTGGGTGGTGTGGAACACGCCTGTAATCCCTGCTGCCTGGTAGGCTGTGACAGAAAGACCACAAGTTCAAGACCAGCTTGGGGAACTTAGTGAGAGCTCATCTCATCTCCAAAGAAAAAGGGCAAGAGATATAGCTCAGTGGTATAGCACTTGTCTAGCATGCGCAAGGTCTCAGGTTCAATCCTCAAAACCACAGAAGAAGAGAAAAGAAGGAAAAAAATTTAGAAAGAAGCCATTTGCACTTATTGTGATAAACCCATTGATCTGATTTAAAGCAGTCAGACATACTAGAGTCTGCCCTCTCTGACAAAAGATATTATTTTATATAGCTTTGGAATCATTCTGCAATGTTTACAAATATAAAATATTCTTGTTAACTGTTATCTCAAAAGTCTGCAAGAGCAAGCAGTCTTTTAAATTGGAGTTCATGGCACATTAGTAAGAGATGGAAGGGCCTGAGGCAGAGCTAACGTACCTCAGAAACTCCTACGGGAAGCAAGAGAATGAGGACATCACGAAAGTGAGGCGTGTTGACCTCAGAGTCAACGCACCAGGTCACCACCAGTATCAGTCACTTTCCTGTCACTGGGACAAAATGTTCAAGGAGGAGAAGTGCTTTTCAGTCCACGATTTCAGTCCACATCTGACTGGCTCCAAGGTGGTAAACATGGTGGAAGGACACTGAGGGTGGGGTGAGCTGCTCAACCCATGGCAATCAGAAAGCAGAGAAAGAAGGGAGCAGTTGGGGACAAGAACACAGCCCATCAGGTCACGACCCCAGGGCTGCCTTTACCACGTCCCTCTCCCACCAGCAGATTCAGCTATGAACCCTTCAGGGGGTTAATCTACTGGGGAGCACAGCACCCCAAAAGCCAATCACCTTCCAGAAGCCTTGTCCTCCAAACACCTGTAACTCTGGGGGGACATTTTACATCCACACCCTTCCAGCACCACTGTTCAGGTGCTGAGCATCGGCCCCCTTTGCCGTGGCGAGGAGCAAAGGGGCTACTGCAAAGTGAAGCAGTCGCTTTTGTACAGAACCAGAAAGCTCAATGAATGGCAGCACTTGTCGTTTGTAAAACGAATATTGCTCTTACTATCATTATTTGACAGGGAAGCCGGCTCTGCCCAGCCTAGCCCTATGTCATCTACTAGCTTAGATGAGGCTGGTCCATGTGGTCTTGAGAAATTTGATCTGGCTACCAAGAGAAACTGTAAACTTTTCAAGGATTTCTGTGATCAGTTGACTGAGTTGGATGGAATCAAGTATATTTTATGGATTCTATTTCTCCTCTTAAATGAGTTAATTACTTTTGAAAATAGATCTGTTCAATTTAATGCTGAGGAGTCATCTCTACAAGCTGACAATTTGCTTTAAATCATTACACACTGTGGTACCAAATGAAGAATAATGATAAAGACAGTGGTGATAATAAACATTTACCATATACCAGAAATGGTTCTAAGTTTGTTCACATATATAATCTCATTTACTTTTCAAAACAATCTCATAGTGGACACTATTATTTTAGGATCACATACAGTTGATGAGAGGGAAGTTATACAGCTAGTATGATAGAAGAGTATTAGACCCTAAACCCAAGTCAAAACCGTAAAAATGAAGGGTCTAGATATACAGCTCTTTAGACTGCAGCAAGAGGAAATGAAAGTAACCAAATTAGTTGTAAAAAATGTGCCCTCAAAGAAAAGCAGAGAAAGACATGAGACGCGAGGTAAAGGTGGTTAGCTTGGGGGTCAAAGAAGATTTTTCTGGGTTTTTTGTTTTTTTGGGTTTTTTTGGCGACCAGGTCTTGCTATGTAGCCCAGGCTGGCCTTGAACTCACAGCAATCCTCCTGCTTCAGCCTCCCAAGTGCTGGAATTACAGGCATGCACCACCAAGCCTGGCAATTTTCTCGGTTCTTAAGGGAGCAAGGCATATTTATTGGCCAAAGGAGTCAAAGGCACCCCACAGGAAGTGAACAATTTACCAAGCAGGATCCTTTTGTGAGGCCAAAAACTGAGAGCTCATAGCAGAGCAGTAAGTGAAACAGGAGAAGAGAGAAAGAATTGGGAGAAGTGACGCTTCATGAGGAAGAACACTCCAACCTACAGCGTCAATGATGAGTGCACCGCATGGTGGAGGGGCAGGCAGATGTGCTGACCAGAAGCACCAAGGGTCTGGCTAATGTTGGAAATTATCTGTAACAGCGCCAACCCTCGAGCTGTATTACAACTGTCCTGCTGTAAGGAGTCGCCACTTGAGTCACCACAGCTGTGTGACCTACTGCAGCACTTGGTAGCACAGGTACAGGTGAGGTCAGCACCAGCAGACTGGGCAGGCAGGGTACAAAGAGGACAGGAACATGGGGGTTTGAGCACTCCTGACAGAACAGCCTAAGGGACAGACCACAGGGTGCAGGCTGGTGTGGGCAAGAAGTTGGGAAGGAGCTGCTAAGATCACGCACCTAAGTTAAATCTCAGATGGGTGAGGGTGACAAAGGGCAGCAGGGCAGGCAAGGGGCCGTGTGACAGAGGCAGAAGGAAGAGCAGTGATGCAGCAAGCAGAGTTCTGGACAGTGGCAGGCAGATCACAGCGTGGCCTTGGGCAACAGGGAAGGACACGGTAACAGGCCGCACGAGACAGAGGAGATGTAGCACCAATAAGGAACCCGAGGCAGGGTCTCCAATCCACACAGAGGACCAAAGGCAAGGCCAGGACAGCCTGTGAATGTTACCTGTAGAAAGTATGATGCTCCACGCACACTTTCCATAGCCTTTTCGCTGCCCGATGGTTTGGCAGTTTGAATCCGATGGTGCTCTCAAACTGTTCTAGCTGCAAGGAATCCATAAAGGCAGTCAGCAGATTTCCTTAGGCACTGATGAGAAGCTACCAATAAACATGCATTAATTGTTTCTGTAAGAAGTAACTATTAGCACCTATATCTAATGAATTTTTCATAGACTGCAACAGTGCTGTCTGGGAAAAGCAAGTGTTAACTACTCACTAAACCAACTACTCTTCACTGCCCACCCGAACTCTATGCACTCTTCCACTGACCTCCACCACTTAACTGATTTAACAAGAAAAAAGGAGCACACACTATGTGCCAGGCTGGTAATTATTTTTTATGCAAGACGTGGTAGTATTGTGGATTTTTAGTAACAGGAATTTGCCTATGCAGGTTTATCATCAAGAACCCTGACCTTTTTATCATAGAAAAGTAAGGAATAGTTCACTTCCTTAAGACTTTAGTGAAAAGGAATTCATTTAGCTCTCCTCAAGTATAGAACACTGACAATTGATTAGATTCACCAAGGGTACATTGCTTACCTCTGCTGGCCTAACTTTAATGTAGAAGTTACTGCGCTTATAGGAAATTTTCAGGATTTTTGGCCAAGCAAAACGATTGATTCTCAGTCTATCTTTGTAAATGAGAAGCCCATTAGCACATACACCCAGTTTGATGTCCACGCCTTCTGAGTCCTGCCAAACAAAACCCATTTGACCACAGTTAGGGGTATTAAAGTTATACAGATCAGGGAGCTAACTAGCCATAGGTGAGAATGCCAACAGGTTGTTTAAATTTCAGTGACATTACAAGTTAATGGCACCAATAACACACACACACACACACACACACACACACACACACGCACACACACACCCTTTAAATCTATTTATCTTTAGATAAATTTGACTTGCCAAACAATTACTGCAACATGATTATGGGACACAGTATTTTTCAGAAGCCATAATTTGTTATGTTCTCAATCTCTATGAAGAGCTTAGCAGGGATGAAAGAAACAGAATTAACTGTAGATATCCTGAAGCTATGGAAGATTAAAATGTTTTCCTGGAGCCTATTCCAGCCCTCAGGGACACTCTGCTGGCCTACTCTAAAGTACATTCAACCATTTTACTTTACACAAATTTATCTCAGATGGATTACACTAGCTGATAGCTGTTAAAATTATGCCTGTGTTTTGCAAAACAACAATCTTAACAGAAAATTTTTCTTCTAGCCCTACAGTGTTGAAATCTCAAAATTCTTTCAAGCAATTTTTTAGTAACTTAAGAGTGTTGATATCCAGTTCTCTTTAAGCATTCTTTTGGCTAGCATATTTCAAAGGGCTGGAGACTATTTTTGAAGTTATTAACAGTTTTCTTTCCCCGAGCTTTAATTTATAATAGATGACAATCTAGAATAATCATGAGCCTGAAAGATTTTTTTAAACCAAATAACTTACATGCAAAAATGAAAACTATCTCCTATTTTTCAAGTAGTAACTGAGTATCTAAGATACACATTATTCAAAATACACAATCACTAGGGCTGGAGGTTTAGCTCAGTGGTTCCACCGCCTGCCTCAAAAGTGCAAGGTCCTGAGTTTGATCCCCCGTACCAAAAACGAACAACCCAAAATACACAATCACTATCTTTCAGAGGAGAAATGTGTATCTCCTTCATGTAAAATTTGAAGAATACTATTCAGACATTCATTTTCAAAAATCATGAACATGGGACAAATTCTCACCAAAAAATGCTGAAACAACACCATGTTTAGTTTAAGTCCCAATACAACAAAAGCATAACAATTTGACTGCCTTATAATTTAACATAATATAATTTAATTTAGCACAATTTAGCATAATTTAACACAATATACATTTGTTAAAGCAGAGCACCAGGCAACTGATATTTCTTTCTCTGCTATAATACTTGAAGAATTCATATACAACTACACAAAATTACACCGGACCAGCCTGAGAAGGTTAAAAAAACTAATGTACATGATGCTCTACTTGCTCTTGCCCTGGCAGCTACAACCCTCTCTAGGAATAGTACAGAAAGCCGGTCTGAATCAGGCACAGGTGCCCAGGCTACTTGGCACCAGAGCCGAAGGGTGTGTTGGCCAAGAACATTACTCCCATGGCCGGAAGGAACAAGGCGAGAGACGGTCTGAGACAGCATGTTCCCACCACAAATGACGAGGCAGCCACAGTGGAGACACTGAACAAGGCATCTCTGGCCTGAGCCGATCTTCGGGCAGGACAAGGAAGCTATTTTATCTGATTTAAAAATAAACACCACTGGGATTCAAGCAAATTGGTTGGTTGTGGGCTGCTGCACATACAGTAGCTGTTCTACACTTATCAGTGTTTGTGTGAACAGGAATTATGGACAAGGGGTATGATGGGAAGGGAGAGGAGGGCGCTGTGACTCTCCACGCCTGAGTGACGCCCCTCAGCGAGAGTCAGCAAGACTGCTGGGAAAGGAGCCCCCTCTCGCTGTGATCACTGCCCCTTGGGAAGCACCACATGGGCACCAAAAGCATCCTCTGCCACTGGCTTCGGAGTGGGTTCGGCATGCAAGGCTATGCACAAGATCGAGAGCAGGAAGGGAAGGGAGGCCAGAGTATTTAACGCCCAGATCCCCGTCTGGGGGTGGCACCAGGGCTGTGTCCCTGTGATGCTGGCTTCTCTCAAGTCGGCCCTCTCTGGACGTCTTTCTGGTGCTACTTTCGCCCTTTCTTGCTTGCTAAGATCTGGTCTCCCCTCCCAAAACAGAGGTGAGAGGGAGCTGGGCAGCAGCAGCACTCAGAAGCTGGGATGCAGAATAAACCGGATAAGAGGGTGAGAGTAAAATGCTGCTGAGATGAGTTTAATGGTAAGTACTAGTAAAGGATATTAATAAACACAAAGAGGTATGGGGAAAATAAACGACCTCCCACAACCAAGCACATCACAACCAGTCACCAAACCACATTACAGAGGGGAGGAAGGTGGCAGAGTATCAGGGAGGGAAGCACTCACCTTATCATTCCGGAGGTAGCCTACCAGGCCCTGCAGGTACTCAGAAACAGGGAACCAACACGGAAAGGAAATTTTAAAAAACAAACAAACAAACAAACACCAGTCAATGCTCAGCCTTAAGGTGTCTAGAGGGAAAAGCAGGGTCTTTTCTCAGACTCCGTGTGGCTCACAGCTCAGCTTCCGTGAATACGCTATTTGGGGAAGGTATCTCACCTCTGGAGGGAAGAAGGTGAGGAAAAGGAAGGAAGCCCACTCAGAAAACTGGCCTTCACATCTGTGGCAGCAACCAGGCTCACGGGCTGGAGATCCAAACCCAGATGCCCTGGAAGCCAGCCAGGAGACAGCGGAGAGCCACACTCAAAGGAAGGTGGCAAAGCCGAGGACAGGAGACTGGATGGGGAAGCCCAGGCACCAGCCGGCCACAGCCAGGAAGCCACAATCTGTGCCAGCTAAGCCCTCACCACCCAGGGCTCACCGTCCTGGCACCCTTCATGCTGGGAGATGGGTAGGGAGGCCCAGGGTAGAGGCCTCTCAGATTACAGAGCCTAACGAACCAGAAAATCAACCAAAGCGCGACAATCGAGCCAAGACAAAAAGAAACTGGGGTTTGGATCTGGATAGGGACGCAGAAACAGGCAGCATCACACAGTGAATGTGATCTGAGGCTGGGGTGAAGACAAACAGCGAAGCAGTGCCATGTGCACCCACAGCCGTCTCCACGAGGCTCTGCACCATCCAGCTTCCCGGGTGCCACAGAGTTCAGTTCGTGGGGGACCCATCCCGCCAGCCACTAAAGGCCACCAAGGGGTTGGGAGCCAGGGAAAGCAGCCCCTTGTTGACTCCACTATCCTGAGGACTGGGCAAAGGAGCCTAGCTGCACTGAACCCCGGGTGCCCCTAAATGCCGGGTGGAACAGAGATAGAGAGGAGCTGCATGCAACCTTGGCATTGCAGGAACCAGGGAAAAATTACACGATGACTCAAAGGTAAAACAATTATTCACTGAAATCATAGCAGAAAATTTTCCAAATCTAGGGAAAGAATTCAATATTCAAGTATAAGAGGCACATAAAAATCCAAAGGCCATGACCAGAAAGGAACTCTCCATGACACATCATAACCAAAATTCCAGAAATTCAACAAAAGGAGCGAACACCAAACTGTTAGAGAGAAATAGCAAATGACCTATTTGCAAGCCTATCACTGTAACAGCAGACTTCTCAGCACAAAACTTGAAGGATAAGAGAGCTTGGAATAAAACTTTTCAAGCCCTAAAAGAAAACAATGGACAATTCAGACTTCTCTTCCATATCTTGGAAAGTTAGCCTTCAAATCTGACAGAGAACTAAAGACTTTCCATAACAAAGAAATCCTAAAAAAAAAATGGCTACCGAACCAGCATTGCAGAAAAATCAGCCCTGGAAAAATAATGCAGTGTCAGGATTCAATGAACACCATACAATAATAACTCTCAATGTAAGCCCAACTCACAAAAGCTAAATATTGGAAGCAGCTTATATGTCCATTAAGAGAAGAATGGATAAAGAAAACATGCATATACACAACAGAGTACTATTCAGTCATAAAGAAGGGTAAATTTGAGTCATTTGTAGGAAAATGGATGCACCTTGCGGACATACTGCTAAGTGAAATATTTAAATAAGATACATAAGGTTAAATATCGCATTGTTTTCTTATATGAGAAACCCAAGGTATAAATAATATAAAGAGCAAAACAAAAGATGATAGCAAACAAAGACCTTTTGAAGATACGGGGATCTAGGAATGGAGAGAGGTTGAGGGAAAAGAGCAGAAAGAGAAATAAAAAGGATTAAAATGATATATATACCAGCTCCCCGTGGTGAATGTATTTACTATGCATCACAAACATGTACTAATAAAAATTATTTTTAAAAATACAGTGAATGATGCTGCTGAGCACCATCCAACAGAAAGGCAGGCCTATAAAGCACATCACAGTGTGCCCTCATCCACCTTATTCTCCAGACCCTGCACAACGAGATTTCTGGCTCTTCCCCAATGTCAAAAGTGACCATGAAAGGTAAATGTTTTGAATCAATTCAGGACATCAAGGCAGCCATGACAGCACAACTAAAGACTGTCACGAAGGAGGACTTCCAGAACTGCTTCAGAAAGTGGCAAGAACAACAGGGTAAGTGTGCTCAAAGCAAGGGGAGTATTTTGAGGTGGATGAATGACAATGTATCTGTACTGTTATAGGTTCTTTTTAATTAAAAGATTAAAAATGAAAAAGAAACATTACAGAGACCCTCAAGTGAAACAGCCTTTGCCAGCCGTCAGCTAACAGACTGGCCCGGCGCTACTTCCCATTACACTCACAGTACCTTGGCATGGTGCAGGTCCACACCATACATGGAAAGCCGCTTTGCATTTTCTAAGAACTGAGAATCCGCCTGTGCTGGAGATAAGCCCCTGAAAAATCAAACAAAGCAGTATTGTCTTACTGGTGGATATACAGCAAATGTCCTCAAAATAAAGGAAGTGTGAGCTTGGGGAGTCTGAGGGCGAGAAAGCAACCCAGCTAAATGCAGAAAAGTGGGATGCGCTCAACCTGCAGAATTTTCCCTGAAGATCCTCTAAGCTTAACCTGCTCATTGCAAGGAGGCATACCTCTCACCCTTGCTCTTTTTATTTTAAAGGGTTTCTTTGGATAATTTTCACTGGAGAAAAGCCCTAGCAATAATAGGTGCAATGTAACTAGAAATGAAACAGTGATTTCCTCTTTCTGTAGTAAGACAGATTCATTCACATCCTTTTATTTTGCTAGGATTGATCACAATAAAGGCCAGAATTACTACACCTATGAGAGGTAACACATATCATATCCTGTCCATACTAAATTTCCATTCCAATTTATGCCCCCAGCTAAGCACATTTTAATCTTCTAAAGGACAAGATTCAGTCCTATTAGTCTTCATTTGCCAAGGCATTTCAGCACCTGACATTTCAAACTACAATTACAGAATACTTGAGTAGAATTTGTATAAAGCAAATGAGAAAATACTTAAGTCAAATACTGCATTTATTATATTTTAAACATCAATAAATTTTGCCCCTTTAAAACTTTTCAATCTCTGAGAGTTCCTTTCAAATCATTTTATTCAGTACTTTATAAAACTACCATTTTGCAAGGCAACAGATTACAATTTTGTAGCTAGCATTATAAAAACTCATGGAAAACATCCATTTTCACATATATATAAAAGTACACAAAGCGTCTACTGCATTAATTTGTGTTATCCTCACCTGAACAAGGGCGTCACCTGTGCTTACTGGATCCACTTGCACATTGAGTTACTATCCCTGCGTCCACCCCCACCCACACTTCTAGTTCAAATCCCAGTACCTCATTATCTCCCTGGCTTTCTTACCAAGCACAGTGGTAATAAAAGGCAAAAGAAATGTAAATGCCCAAACAAGTATGTGGGTATACTTGTTTCCTGTACCCGTATGTGTTAAGGGATGGAACCTGGGTTGAAAATGTCATATGGAAAATTACATTTTTTCCAAACCATGGAGACATTTACTTTCATATTACGGTCATAAAAACACTGAAAGGTTATCTCAAGAGCTGCAGGCTGTCTTGATCTGTGCTGGGTGACACATTAAAAGAAAAACTGGATAATCCCAGAGACAGTGCTCAAATTTAAGTGTTACAGATTATTGAAACCTCCCATGGCCCAGCTCTCTCCAGTGAGCAAGTCAACAGACCTATGGGTCTTATGCAGCTCGGCCACCTTCTCTTCCAGCTCCTTAGTCTGGGTGGGGGCAAACTGGAAGTCACTGAGGTCAATGCTCCCATGCTCTTCCAGGTCATAGTCTCCAAGTTCAGCCTGCAGCGTGTAGGATCCCAGAAGAGCATGAGTCACAAAGGAGCAAGGCAGGTGGCCAGAGGCGATGTCCTGCCGGAGCTGAAGGCACAAGAAGTATCTGTGAGGAGCACAGAGACAGAGAGGGTCAGAAGAGAACAGGAGCTCACATCACATCGCTATCACTCAGATTCCTTCATTCTAACATTCCTTTGGGAACAAATGTACATTACAGGCACTCTTCATGCCTCAGCAAAAGCTGCTGTCTAATAAGAAGCCTCACCTTGCTGCTTGAACTCCTAAACCTGTGGCTTTTTTATAGCAACTACATCCAGAGGGCTAAATAAAACATGGAAACTGACCAATGTAAATATTTCAACCACTTCAACTGTCTTTTTGGATTTAAAAATGAAAGAAAAATTTGTGCAGCTCTTCAAAGTTTTAAATATTAATGAAATACAAAAGTCACTGCAGTTTTAATCATTTGTAATTTCTTCCTTTCCTGCAACACCTTACCAGCAAGTTTGATTAAATGTACTCTGAAACCCTGCTTGTCCACTTGTCTAAAGAGGCAGTAGGCTCTGTTTTGTAGAAGGGGCCCTAAAGTCAGGAAGAACTGACTCTATGTGAACTTGAGCAAGTTCATTCACTGGGCTGGTGCTAATTTGTTGCCTTTAAAAAGCAACAGCTCTACCTTCCTCTGAAGATGAGAGTAAAAGATAATATAAATAAAATATCTGGGAATCCATAGCTAGTAGCTAGAATAACAATAGCTATTCTCAGTGATCCAAGCAGCTGACTCTGCAGGATAAAAGAATTCTGTTCTCCACTAAAATAAAATGCAGAAAAGTGATTTATATCCTACGGGGATTTCTTGTTTCTCTTTGGTCCCACTATTAATTCCTTTTGGTAACACGTGGATTTCTACTCTGAAATTTCACTACTTGCTAAGGTCTCCACTAACCTTTCTGAAAAATGACAGAACCTCCATGCCTGAAGATCTTCTTAGAGACTGTCATCTCCACCGACCACTTTCTTCCTGTAGACATGTTTGCCTTTCCTGGGTTTTAAGGCCCAATACTCTTCTTGCTGTCTACCAACATGTTCAGGCCTCGTCATCAGTGCAAAGGGCAGCACATCCCACCCCATGGTTTAGTTCAGTCACCCCTGAATTACCACCCAGAGAGGGCAGGGACTCCAGCTATCATCATCACAGTCCCACAGCTAGGCATTCTACAAACATTATTCTGAGCAGTGCTCTGGGCCTACGCCTCCTTCTAAATGTCCACTCAACTCATGGTGAAGATTTCAATCCTGACATTTGCCCTGCCATGCCCCAGTAGAGCACGTGCCACTGAGGCCTTCAGTTAGCACAGCAGCCTCTCATTCCCTTCATGACAGACAAGAAATTCCTCCCAGGACAGACAGGGAATTTTATCCCCCTGTTGGTACTAGAGATTAAATCCAGGGCCTTCACACTGAGCTACGCCCACCATCCCCACCTACTTTCTTTTTCTTTTTTTAGTGAGACAGGATCTCACTAAGTTGTCCAGGCTGGGCTGGAACTTGTGATCTTCCTGCCTCCATCTCACAGAGTGCTAGGATTATAAGCATGGACCAGGTCACAAGGGGAGATTATTCAAGTCCTATTTATATGAAAAATCAAAGTTCTTATCAATGCAATAGAGTTGCAATCACAAAAGGATTGTCATGCCTGCTAGGGCTTATATCTAGATATCCCCCCAAAGCCTCATGTGCTCACAGGTGGGGAGTTTTAAAGGTGGCTGGGTTAGGGTGTGTGAATGTGGATTAAGAGTGTGATACTGGGATTGATGACCCCACCCTGTTTAGGGTGGCACCAATCAATAGGGTTGGAGCCTGGATGGACTAAAAGGGGAAATAAGGGAAGGCAGGCTTGCTGTTGCTGCTTGCTGCATCACTGTCTCCTGCCTGCCTGCCATGGACTGTTTCTCCTCTGCGATTTCCCTCTGCCATACCACCCTGCCTTGGAGCCAGCTGACTATGGACTGAAACCTCTATGGACTGTGAGCTGAAATAAACCTTTCCTCCTTTAACTTGTGGGTGTCAGATATTTTGTCCCAGCAACAAAAAAAGTGACTAAGACACTCCCCCAAACAAATTCCTGCAAGGAGAAGCATATGTTCGGAGAGCGCATGAGGTCACAAGGCCCCACTGTGTGCCACACTGTGTGAAAAGCATCCCTGGGGTGAAGCTCTATGTCCTGTGCAGCCAACCTGTCAGTGTTTATACGCTCTAAGCAGCTTGCTGTGCAGTTTCAAAAGCTACTTATTTACTAGCTGAAGTTAATTCAATCAGAGCTTAATTAGTATGTTAGTAGTAATTAATTAGTACTGTAGTACACTTCTATTCATAACAAGCAATAAAGGAAGAAAGAAGAAAAGAAATAAAAAATGAAAGTTTGTTATTTTTCTAATCCTGGAAAGAAATCTCCATCATTCTAATCTCATATGGATATTACAGTTTTTTTCAGCATTTACACAACTTCATGTCTAACAACAAAACTGGCCCAGCAAAAAAGCATCGAAGGCACAGGAAAAAAAGGCAAGCAGAGTCTTTCATTTCACTGAGGCCCTCCTGATTTCTGAAAGTACGCACACTGCATACAGTTCTCCCTGGCCATGAGAATAGCAACCACTCTTCACACTTGTTCCTAACACAGCTGAACTATCTATCCCTTCTCCCACCTAGCAGGGCTAAGATGTCCAGGCACTTGCTGATCTTGTGTCCCTGGTTACCATCCCCTCAGTCACTCACAGGGCCACTAAATCCACTCTTGCTCCTAAATGGAACCCTTTCTTTGCAACTTAAGCACACGTTCTTACAGCCACATAATCTCAGAGGAGATAAAAATGAAACAGCTACTGATTCTACCTAAGACAGTCTGCCCTTTCAGTTTTATTATTTTTTTAGGAGGAATGAGGGAAAGAAGAGAGGAGGAAGAAGGACAAAAAAATAACCAGTTCAACTGACTTTAAAAAATTTTTTTCATCTATTTACATTTGTATCATCTTTATGAGACTAGCACACATGGTTTATACAATAAAGCCACCTTACTACTGAAAGCTGAAATACTAAATATGAGTCAATTTCTAAAGTAGAACACAGGAAACAAAGTTGCCAGCAATATCATCTTTAAAAATATTATTCAAATATAAAGGGAAAAAACGAAAACAGTGAATAAAATTTTTGAAACTGGCAACACTTCCAACAACTTGGGAAAATATTCATTTCCAAAGAAACTTATAAAACTTAACTGGTAAATGATCTGGTTTTTCAATCCTGAAATTACCACCATGCTCCCAGTGCACAGAAATGAATGAAAGCTATATGTAAAGATTCGTTTTTAAACGTGAATATAAAGTACCTAGTGATGTCTTCTGTCAGCTGAGAAGGATCGGGAGGATAAAACTTCACATTAAAGGTGAACAGCCAGGGAGGATCTGCAATTGTTAAATGCCATAGTTATTAATCCAAACAACAGAATGGCAATTTAATACACTACAAAGAAATAATACTATGCTATTTGTTGGATACCTTATCCCACCATAAATCAGTTTGCAGAATTTATTGAAAAGCCAGTATCATATAAAGCAAAAATGAAATGAAAAATAAAATAGAAATGAATTACATAAATAAACCATTAAAAGGTAACAAGTTCACTTTTTTTATTAATAATTACTGGTACTTCAACAAATCTTTTGTACGTGATCTATTATGCAAAAGAATTAATATAACCTCCAGGAACAGCTCCATGATAAAATTTTATTTTAAGTACATGATCTCCAGTGCTCAATATGCTCTACACTGTTTTAAAAATAAATTTTTAAAAACTCAGAATTTCTTTTTTTTGGTACCGGGGATCGAACTCAGGACCTTGCCCTTGTGAGGTAGGTGCAGTGCCACTGAGCTAAATCTTGAGCCAAGACTCAGGATTTTTACATTGTTCGGGGAAGGGGAATAATGACCAAGTGACCACAGTGGCCATGCAGGAAATGATTCATAGGCTAACTGCTCAGAAATCCCAAGGAAGCAAAAGTGCGGTAAAACTTCAGAATACTTTAAAATAATAAAATTGTTTCCCAGGTGTATAAAGTGTAAGCACAGTATACCTGTATATTGCATATACCTTGCTGTATTTAGCATAAAGAATGAATATATCCAACAACTATAACATAAATGACATTAAAAGTTAAAATACATTAATGCTTTGCTCTCTCATGTTTTGGTTGGCCTGAAAGAGAGGAAAACAAACACAAGGAGAGGGTTGATGAAATTTTTCTAAAAGAACTTAAATAATCTCACTGGTCTGAATTTCAAGTTCTACTCAAAGTTCACTGTATTTTTAAATAAAAACAAAAAAGCTGTTTCTGTAAGCTACTCCATTTGAAGGCCTCACGGAAACTTTGATTTATGCACTTGAAAGTTTCTTGCATTCTGTTCCCCTGTTCAGCATGTCCTTTTGTCCCTCCTGTCATCATTAGCACAAGATCTTCTCTCTCACTCAAAAGTCAATAGATCTCTTCTGAATGGCTACTGTGTACACACACGTCCTTCTGCTGGATTTCTGGCTCCATGCATCACTATTCTACTAATAAAGTCACTCATGCTGAACTCAAACAGTTTACACATTTAAACCATAATAAGGGGATAAGGATCCTCCTGAATATAAAGAGATGCTGTTTCTTGCCCTATAGCACTATGCTACCTGTGTCAAATACCCATGCATTGTGCACGCACACACACGTCTCTAAGGTGACTGCTAATCCATAATCGAGTGAAATCATCACAAGATTATCATTTCTTAATGGCACCTTGTTTGTTTTTCAGGTATTAACACTAGCACATGTTTGCCTGGATATGACTATAGGCATGTGTTCCTACTAGAAAACTTACAATTTAGGATATATTTCGAAAACCCAATAACGGTAAACATTTATTTTTTTGGTAGTAGGAATCCAGCCAAGGGCCTCATGAATGCTAAGCAAACACTCTACTACCAAACTACATCCCTAGCCCCAAGCTTTCTTTTTTTAATTGACAAAACTGCATAGACTTATGATATACAACATGTGTGAAACATGTATACACTGTAGAACGAATAAATCAAGTTAAAATATGCATTACCACAAATATCTATCATTTTTGTGGTAAGAATACTTAAAATGCAATATTAGCAATTTTCAAGTTAAACTTTTAATTCAATTATGTACTATCATACTTCTACCTAGCTATCTATATAAAGTCTACCTAAGTATGACTGTTTATATATTCATCATATACAAACTTTTAGACATATAGTCCTTTTTGTGTTCATTTGAGAAAATACTTTTAAGGCAAATTTTTAATAGGAACCATTAGGTTTGTGGATTGTCGTAGGTAACACAAATAATTAACATTTATCTTTGGTAATTGCCTATTAAGGTAAAGTAACCATAAAATCAGAGCAAAGAGTGCGTTCCTTCACCCATCTAACACAAGCAGAAAGAGGTCAATACGATAGCCACAACTTCATTTCCTAAACCTACTGTCACAGTGGAGACAGCACAGGATACCATTTAAAGAAATGGCTGCTAATGTTATTCCTCTTGCCAAACCACAAGGGCAGAAGTCCCGAAGTATCTCTTTAAAAAAATAATATTTCACAAATAATCAAAACATAAAAACATGATTCATAATCAGCAAGTCTTGCCTTCCAAAAGTTTTTCAAACACTGTTTTCGGAAAGTTTTTTCTAAAAGCTTTGAAACTCTTTAAAAATTTTTCTTCCAAAAAGAATTTCCAACAGGAAATATCTATGACTCTGAAATGAGTGGCACACACACACATAAACAAGAGGCAAAACAAAAGCCATAGAAAACAACTCAATGGGTCATCAATCCTATGTGAGGAGTTGACCTGTTCTCTCTCTGCTCGGGTCACCCGGCAGGCCTGGATGCAGAGAATGACTAAGAACCAAGCATCCGTACCTTCCTGAATCCAGGCACTTTACAGAGCATCTACAACTACAGAAGGGACAAAGGCAAAAGGTCCCAAGCTCTCTGATTCAGTTCCTTCCAAAATGTTAGGACAATGCACCTGGGTCTATCTATCCCCTCCCCTAACCCTTTCCACCATGAAATAAACACAAACTGATGAAACACCAAGATAAAAAATGCAAAAGAAAGAGGGGAAGGAAGGCAGGAAGGCAATGAATGTCAGAAAGCCAGCAATAATAATAATAAATAATAATAATAAATAAATAAGACAAGATGTCCAACCTGCCAGATCATCTGAGACCTTTCCACCCTTAGCACCAAATATCCCAAACCTAGGAAACCCTCAGTTCTGGGCAAGCCAGGAAGACTGGTCACGCCAATCAATGACATTTTGTAAAAGAAAAAAGATGAGCATAAAGGAAAGGAGATTAGAAAAAGAAGGTATAGGCTGGGGATGTAGCTCAGTGGTTCTGCTGCCTGCCTCACAAGCACAAGGTCCCAAGTTTGATTCCCCAGTACCAAAAAAAGAAAAAAAGAAGAAAGAAAAAGAAGAAGGTATATGCTCAGAATAAAAGAGCAGAGAAGGAAAGAAATGATAAGAAGAATAAGATTAATAATGAAAGAGAAAAAAGAAAATAAAACTGGAGATGCTAAATTGAGAGATAGAAGGCAGGTGGAAAGGACAGGAATGAGAGCAGAGATTTGTTCCAGAAATAATGAATAAATAGGGAGATGCAGAGCATCTGCAGGTTAGTTCTCAGGGGAGGGCTTCTCCCAAAAAGCTCTGGAGCCGCGCTCTTAGAAGGAATTTGTTCTCCTGTCCAAACTTTCCAGCTGCTCGTGGCTTCCTGCCTTCCCTGCTTCTGTCATCACACACCCTGAAGCAACTTAAGTTCCCAAATCCCCTATCAGAGATGTGTGATGCTACCATTTCTTGCCACAGCTATCACGGGCAAGGCAATGTGCACAGGCACAGCCCACGGAGGAGGCCGAGGCCACTGGAGCCAGACGCCTGAGGCCGTGCTGGGATTCTACCCAACAAATGGGAAGCGGGAGGAAAGGAGCACACGGGCCTAACTACAACCCAGACTTGATGTGACTACGTGGAACAAATGGGAGCAGAGAACTGCAGAGACTGCTCTGCTCACCCTTCACCCGGAGTGCTCTGCCAGTGAAGCTAGGAACAGGGCACACAGATGCTGCTCAATTAAGCTCCACACTTCCACACGAGGACACAGCAACCGTGTCCCGTCTGCCTACAGCACAAAGCACCGACACAGCAACTGTGTCAGGTCTTCTTGCACAGAGTGAAATTTACAGAAAAACAGCTTCTCATTCTTTCCAAGAGGGAATAAAAGGTGTGATGTTACTTCACAGTGAGAGGCCCTGTGAGGGAACATGAAGGAATGGGAGTCCAAAGCCTCCTGAAAGGTCGGAGTCCTTAAGCCATGTACAAAATTAACAACCACAGTCAAGCATGAACATATGAGATGGTATAAATGCAAAACACAATAGATCATTCTATTATCATCTTATTTGTTACTCTAGGCTGTAATCTATAAATTTTATTAAAAGATGGAAATAGATGTAGAAATAACTAAAGAAGTATAATTATTTAAATACTCACTTTGCAGCTGTCTCTTTATTTCTTTTGCAGGATCTAACCAGTTCTGCAAGAGGGAAAAAGAGTTACCCCTTCAGAAATATCCCAGACTAATACACCAAAATAAATCTGATTATGTATTACTAACATACATCAATTTTAAAAGGTACAGTGTAAGAACATTCCAGAAATAAAAACTGAACAGTTTATATTTCACAACTTAACTATAAATACACTTTTACAAAGCCCAACTCAAAACCATTTTTCACCTGTTAGAATTCCACTAGATTAACTATTGATTTGCTTCTCAGTATGCAGGTGGTAGGGTGGTGTTAAAAATAAAATTTTTAGGGCCAGACATGTAGCTCAGTGGCACAGCACCTGCCTGCCAAGCATGACTTCAATCCTGAGTTCAATCCCTGGTACCACCCCCCCCTCAAAAAAATATATATATATATATAATTAAAATAAAATTTTTAAATACTTTTAAGGTGAACTCTGTGGATTGTAATTTCTTGGATTTGAAATCAAACATTAACCTAATCATGAGACACGATTTATCTACATACAACCGTTATTCTATAAAGTGCCAGCAAATGACCCCTGCGGACAGTGAACTTAGTTCTGCACAGATGGATGGTTCCTACTCGTAAAGGATAAAATGTGCACTGTCAGTTGAAGTTTTATACGCTCCTATCAAGCACAATCATCTCAACTCCTAAAGCCAGCTCCTCTTCCTCCCTAGCTTCTCTCCCCTGCAACTGCAGCATGCAAAGGAGAGGTATTGCCCGGATGGAGACAGTACTTCCTTCCTTGTCTTTGTACAATATCCTTCTGTCTTTTAAACTTCATTCCAAATGAGAATACGATCATATGGAGGGAGCTCTGTTTCATCTGAACCTTACTTCTGCTCTTTGAGAAAGCTATCAGAAAACACAACAGGCAACCACTATAACACCTTATCACAACAAAAGACCAAATCTGAAGCACCATGGTCAAACCATCTAAGGATATTAAATCTTTCAAAGCTATAAGCAAAAACCCCCACAAGAAAAATTTTGTACATTTAAGTTTTTGTCTATATTTACGTATTGTCCTATACATGTTCTCCTATACTTTCTATTAACGTTCATTCTACCTGCTATTAAAGAACAAGTACACTTTTGAGATACAAT
This sequence comes from Heterocephalus glaber, assembly GCF_000247695.1. The sequence continues at coordinate 5,107,811 of NW_004624753.1, forward strand.
AAACTGACTGAAATAACTGACTTTACAATAAATAAGTTTGATTCATCCTAACAACTATACCAAATAATGTATCATATCTGTGCTTAAACAGGATTTTGCACAGATATATAAAGCAAGGAAAATGTTACACAGGAAAAAAGGAGAGCCTGCTGTCATTATAATGTATTGAATTGTACAGCAGAACACGAATTTGCCCTATTAAAAGGCAGGGACAGCAGGATGCTGTGAAAGCAGTGGTGTGGACCTCCACAGTTTACTACGCTCCGCATGGGCTGCTCTCCAGGCAGCAAGGGTGCAAGGTGTGCAGGGCTCTGTCCTAACACTGGTTGCAGCCAGACCTCTCCATAAAGAGCCACCAGAGCATGGTCCACTGTCACATTCCTAGCGTCCCAGCTGCAGGGACCATTGATCTGAACAGTCAGTGGGGCTCTGCAATGGTATGTCCAGTACCATGTGAGGGAGCTGCTCTAATTCTCCCCTCAGAAAAGAGCCTGGCACTCAGCTTCCACGGCCTGCAGCTGCTGTCCCACACACAGCTGGCTCACAAGTGGCAGCTAGGATGAGTGCGCAAAGTGAGAAAAATGCAGCATTCAGCTTCTGGCCCAGACTGGACTGAGGCTGAGGGACAGGCAAAAGAGGGTCAAACGTGTGGCATTGGCAGACAGTGAAGCAATGACCACACTAAGTAAAACGGAATCAGATGCAACTGGTGCCAAACTGAAAAGAAAAGAAATCCTCAGACCATTAACACAGAGAAAGAGGAGAGCAGAGGGGGAAATGCTGGTCCAAGACAGATCCTTCCAAATGGCCAATTTCACCAGTGTGAACAGATACAGATGCCTCCTACACAAGAGCAAAAAAGGCTTCTTTCTCTGTCCCAACAGGTGGTGGACACAGCGTCGCCTTCTGTAAGCCCATGGATTGACCAGTGCTAGCCAGCTGGCACCTCCTATTCTCATTAGAGCACCAAACCCTGCACAAATTACCTGACCCTTCTGGAGGGCATCATGGGAGTCAGTGGGGCTCTACAGATCTAAGAACATGAATCACAAGTCAGCAAGCCACACATAGCTTCCATCATCCTCAGGACACTTTCTACCATGCTGACACTGGGACACACTGAAGGTCAAGTTGGTGTGGGTTCTCACTTTAGACCATATCCCAAAGACTGAGTAGGCGGCAGCAGTAGAAGTGACTCCTTCCATTCATCTCCCTGGTTTCCTTTTCCTACTCATATTCATTCCACGCTGCAATCTGCATTCCTGCCAAGGAGTAAGGAGATCTCCCTTCCCCATCCTACAACTTTGCAAGGGCTAGGGGAGATGACAGTACTTGTGTCCTCCAGTACTTGCCAGCTTCACACAATCAGTAAGTACTAAATAAATATCTGCTGGTTGCTATCTGCTCTTTGATGCCTCCTTCCTCTCCATTCTGTGATAATATTAAATGAACAAGTTATATTACTGTATTACAATTCTAAAATAATTACTTCTGAGCACTCAGACTGTAGTTAGTATAACTTTATTGCCCAGAATCATAAATTCAAACAGTTAAAAATGATTTAATATAACTTTATAAAGAAATGCAAAGTTTATTATCTTCTCTCTTCATTGCCAATTACAAATAAACAGTAGAAATAAAACCTCTTAACAAGTGAATAAACAATAAAAATTAATTTGTCAGGTTGAACACGTGAGGGCAGCTAGGTGGATCAAGATATACAGATATTAAGGGCCAGGGATGTAGCTCAGTAGCACTGCGCCTGCCTCACAAGCAAGAGGTCCTGAGTTCGATCCCCGGTACCAAAAAAAAAAAAAAAAGACATACAGATATGAGGGCTAAGGACATATCTGGGGAGAGCATCCACCTAGCACAGATCCTGAGAGGCAGGCAGGAAGACAGGGAGGGAGGGAGTGGTGGACAAAGAAACAGACACTAAAGGATGAAAAATGACAGCAAAGAATAAGACAGTGGGAGGCCATGTGTATGCGCACGCACACACACACACACGCACACACACACACACACACGCCTCTCCCACCCATCCACTTTGGCACACATGGTTCTTAATAACCATATTTTAGACTTAAAGATTTGGCAACTACAGTCACAAATATAGACTCTGGACTCAGAAACACATGGAGTCAATCTATGGCTTTCCACCAGCTCTATGACTTGGACACCCTCTTTGGCTTCTTTACGCCTCAATTTCCTCAACTGCAAAATGAGGATCACGACATCTACCTGAGAAGATAGTTTTTGCCCAATAATTCATTTAAATGCTTCCTGAAGAGTAAATATGCATATGAAGGACTTTACCCAATAACTTTATTAGATCAGGGTGTTCCTTTCTTTTCTTTTGCAGTAATAAAACTAAATTAGTTTATTATCTTTTGGTCTATACCACATAATTTTATTTTTTCCAAATATGATGTTTTACATATATTAAACAATTTGGTATTTATATCTACAAAAAGTTAATCAGACTTTGGTTTCAGAAACTAGTCACTACATTTATGGGCCAAATGAAATAAAAGTAAAACCTTTCCCCTTAGAGAAAACAGTCTGACAATGTCAGCCTTTTTCCAAAGCCGCCCACTCCAGTGAACACTCCCCTCTTGGAAACAGAGATGAGACATAAAAACATGATCCCTTCTCATAAAAATGGTTACCAGCATGACTACTTTAAGCTCCTCTATGTACATGTTAAAGCAATACCTAACTAAATTCTCCAATTTTTGCCTGATAAAGATCCATGTGGTAAATGTGTAAAAGGTGGATTTACCTACAGCCCCCATGAACATTCAGAAGCCTGACAGTTTCTATTTTAGTGATAGCTCCAAGTGACTCATGATCAAGCAAAACAGAGATCTCCTTAATGTTTTCCCAAACATTAGGTACAAGGAACAATGAAAAAATCAGAAAAGCTGAAATTCATGTCACAGTTCAATAAAATTTATCTTGATTTATTAAAAAATAAAGTATTTCTCCACCTACTCAAAAACAGAAATGTTCGGGGCCAGGGATTTATAAAGTTCAGTGGTGCTGCTGCCTGCCTCGCAAGTGCAAGGTCTCGAGTTCAATACTCAGTACCAAAAACACAAACAAACCAGGAATTTTCAATCAATTTGGTTCCTTTTTCTTCACCTTCCCCTACCTACCCCAATTCATTGCCAAACTATAAATTCAGTAAATATTCATCTTCTGAATGAACATCGGGTAAAATAATGCCATCAGTAAAAATTACAAGGAACCCCATAATAGGCTTCCAGCCAAAGTAAATTAAAATGTGGTCAGAGACTATCAGAACTATTAAATCAAATCAGAACACGAAGTCAGAAGGGCAATAAATTCACCTTGGAGGAAAAATCTGCTACACCTTTATTTTCACTAACTTCTAAATGAAATTTACATTACCATTAATTCTACATGTAGCAAGGAAGAAAAGCCTTTTTAATATCAACAGTACTTCTTTGTCACCCGCAGAAATAAAAAATACTACCATATCACATTATACTAGTTGCAGATCTTGAAACACCATGTATGCTAACAAATATTTTGAAAGCACTGTAGGAATCAAACTAGATACTGATGATTAATATATTAATCAAAACATATCTCTATTACTTTATTCCAAATTCTTATTAATATTTTGAGGAAATTACTTATTTACTGGCTTTCTTTGTAGTCCTGCATGCTTAATTATATAAGAATTCTACATTTAAAACAGTATTCTGGAAAAAAAAAAAAAGAAAACAGTATTCTGAGAAGTGACCTATGAATTCACTAGACACTAAAGGAATCTACAACACCAAAAAGAATTTTTTTTAAAATCTGCCTTAGAAGATTGCAAATTACACCTTACAGACACAGGCAACCACAGTCAGCACCAGCAGCAGCCCGAGTGTGCAGCTGCCCTTCGCAAGGTTCCAATCATGCCAGACCCAATGACAACTCAATATGCCTTTACAATACCCATCTTCTAGTTCTCACAGCGACTCTCCTTGACTAAAATTAGTCTCCTCTAAATCCGCATCCCTACTAGGCCTCAACTTTTGCACTTCTTAATCTATCCATGTATCATCCAATCTTAGCAATAATCTTCTATTAGGTTGGGTTAGCCAGAATCCCCATCCTTGATACTGGTGGCCCTCAGTATCTGAGTATGTTCTTCATCTACCATCATCTGGCAGGCATTGTCAGATGACCCTGGCCTGCTTTCAACAAGAATTCTAGTAGGTCATTTGGCCAGAACTCCCCAAATATGCCCTAGTGTTTCCTTTTGTAACTTTCTATCCACTGACCCCCAATTCTACTCCTTGACTATAAATTCATACTTTTCTTATATTCAGAGTTGAGCCCAATCTTTCTTGCCTACTGAAAAACATCACTGCAGTCATCCTTATACCTATTTCCATAGTCCCAAATAAACTCTACCTTGTTGTTTTAACAAGCATTGGAGTGCCTGGTTAACAACTCCTTTCCCTAAAAAGCACCTATTTCTCCTAATTCTCCTTTCAGGCTAAATCCTAAGATTACAGAGTTGGAAATTTTTCCAAATACCTAACCATGCCTTGTTTTTGGTGCTCCCCAATTTCACCAGGTAAGAGAAATTAACAAATCCAACCCAACTCACACTGTATTTCAGTGATGCTGAAAAGTATCAAAGTAGTTTTGTCTTAAATCTGCGTTTTCCCAAAGGAATTTACGGCACTGAAACAGACTCCCTTTAATCTAAACATGTGGCTAAATTAGGTCTCATAGAACTCTATCATACTGCTGGTGGTGGGAGAAAAGTTATAGGCTTTCAATATCACAGTGAAACATTCACTATACATCTGGGAGAATGTGGGATTATAAAGTTTAACTGGAATGAATATAGAATTTTATTTAAAAATAGTTCAGATGTGCCAACAGTTTAGTATTTGAGTACTTAGTTCTATTTCTGGGGGGGAATGGTTTGGCTATCAGACAAATGCTTTAATTAATTTTCATAGTTAGCTGTGGGTATCAACTACATTTCTAAAAAGTGCCTCTCTCAATATGGGATGCAGCAAAATGACAATATGGTGCCTGGGCCAAATGCCAAACTCTATTAATATCAAAAAGTCAAGACAATATTCTTCCCTTTAAAGAGAGTCCAGAACCCTTAACAATGGTTCCATTTAGACATGAATAAAAGAATGACATGTGCTTGGGATTCCATATAGAAAAGAATAACATACTGATTCCACATATTTTAACAACATTTTCCATAATAAAGTTTACATAAGCATTTTTAAACAGACATTAAAGGGTTCTAACCCCAATGATGACAAGTTTTCAGATTCACCATGAGTTGAAAGGTTTCCAACTCACTATTTCAACCATGACAAACAGTACTATACTGAAAGCAAAGGACAATTTAGGTGTTTTTCATGTAAAATTTTCAGGCAAAGCATTTATAGCTTTGTTTCACCTTTACAACTGGTTGAAATAAGTATCTGAAACTTCTGTTAATACAGATGATATTTAACATGGAAAAGACAGACCCTGAGTAGTGGGATGGTTTAACGGTAAAGTACATCCTAACCATGCATATGGCTCTGAGTTCAATCCTCAGCACCAAAAAAGGAAAAAGACAGAAGAAAAAATGATTACACTTTTGTATCCTAATGTTGAAACTGTATGGGTTCCAAACAAAGCAAAACTAAGCTAAGTTAGTGTAACAGTAATAATTTTCTGTGGAAAAAAGAATATAATACTATGCAAACCTACACTGGAAGAATAAAAGTTCTTCTGCCTACATATCTTGAGGATTGGATCTTGTCTACATAAGCAAGAAGGAATAAAAAATTATATAATGCAAAAAGTTATGAAAGCAAATTAATTATATATGAATAATTAAATACACTGCTAACACTCTTTATTCCCCTGAAGTTGAGTTTAAATAAAGCTAGGTAAAAAATGGCTAGCATCTTCGGTCAGCGAGAATGCTGTGGTAGCCATCCATGCCCATCCTTACCCTATTCTCCACCTTAACACCCTTTACCTCTCCTGACTTCAGCCATCCCTTCCACAGCCAAGCCTTGGGACTTGTCATCACACAATTCTCTACTTCATGACTTCAGCATTCCAATTTCAGGTGCAATCACAGAGTAATGTGGAGAAAGGGTAACAAGCACACATTGGTACCAGCTGTTCTGATGACAGACAGAGGGAACAGTCAACTCCCCGAGTTCAGGGCAGGAATGAGGGTGGTGAAAAGCAGTCAAAGGAAAACCTCACAGGGTAGGATACTCAGGGTGGCTCTTAAGGAAAGACAGGCATTCAAATAGCAAAAAAATGGGAAAGACATTCTAAATGTAAAGAACACTGTGCAAGCAGATGCGGTATATACCAGCAAGACTCATTCCAGAGAGTAATTTGGTCTGTATTAAATATAGATAGCGTATGAGAGAACTAAGAAGTGATGCTCAAGTGGACTAAGGTCACATGACCAAGGACTGTGTAAACCACACTCGGGGTAAGACTGCACCCACTAAACTGGTTCTAAGCCAGCCAGTACAATATCAGATAGGATCACAAGTGCCTGGGACCTATCAGTCCAGGTACAAAGCAAAAAAATTAGACAAAGCAAGAGATGCCAGAGGTCCAAACCAAAGCATAATCTGTGGACAAAGAGAACAGGAGAGGGATGTTAGCAGGTAGCAAAGAGACCTTCCTGACTGATATACAATGGAGGTAAATCAGAGAAGAATCCAGAACCCAGCAAGTAACTAAGAGGATATGAGATTTGGATATAAGATAGGAACTAGACATATACACTTGAAGTTATCAAATTAAAATTTAGTGAATCCTACTATCTAAATATCACTCTTTCTTATGTAAAACTAGTGTTCCAGAAATACCAGATTTCTGTATATCCTGTTTCTACCATCAGAGCCTATTACTATATCTTACATATTTTACAACATACTGAGTGGTCTCCCTATTTTACAAAGATTAAGTGCTCCTTTGAATCTATCAATATAAAACCTCAAAAATTAAAGTACCTAATGACAGTCAAATGCCCATCATTCCCTTTTGCAGCTTTGAGAGCTGCAAAGAGATGGGAGTGATGAAACGTTAACAAGACCACCTTATAATTTATAGCCTTAGAAAAGAACTTAGTTTATTTAGTTAAATGTGTTATTAATTCTAAGAAGAGTGTTCCAGAGTTCTAATAAGAATATTTGCACACTATTCAGCAGGTATGCATACAATTTGTCATTAGTCTCAATGTAGAATTAAAACTACAAATTAAGAATTAAGGAATTACAACTAAGTTAAGAAAATTTAATTAACATATAATTATCATTCTTGGTATACTGTATTTCATCACTGAGATATATAAATACAAACAGTGATGGATGTAGGTAAATAACAAAATTCTCACTTACGCTACCATCTAATGACTGTTCTGTTCTGCTGACTGGTTTCATGAAAGATGTCTGGACAGTAATTCCCTTCACTGTGACCAGGTGCACTGGCTATCTTCAGACACAGTGGCCCCAGTGAGACTGTCCACAGCATCGTCTAATAGACTAAGAGGGCTGCCTGATAGGGTGCAACTCTGGACCCAACTTTTCTTCTTCACTCCTACGTTCAGCATCTTCTCAACCATGGTAATTCCTAAGAGCTGGGAGGTGAAGTAGAAGTGAAGGGGAAAGCCCTTTCCTAACGGTGAGAAAGACCTCAAGGTTAACTCGAGTTCTGCCAGAGTGGTTAATATTTACTGTTTGTTTAATTTACTTATGAATCTGAAAACCCTGAAGTTCCCTAACTTAACATTAAGCATCAGATCACCCTGACTCTCTTATTTAGTGTCTCAGGAACTCCTGGAATGCAAACAGTAACACACTCCTGATGCCTGGCAGATCTCCTTGAATTGAGCTGGCATCCACCTCCTCTGTTGTCCCCACAACCCAACATCAGGGCAAGAGCACCTTCACTTCACACAGTTGCTCACACCTGTATACTCTCCTAGGCCTTCAAAGAAGCACATGTGGGTGCCCTTACGACACACCTGCTTAATACTCAGCATACAGATGACTGCACGTCTGCATGTAGAAAGTATGAATGGATTTGAACAGCATCCATATTCAGCACCAAATGCCAGGAATAGGTCATGATTAAGACAATCTTTATTTAATTTTAGCAACACTGGGGTTTAAATCTTGGGCCTCACACATGCCAGGCAAGTATTCTATCACTGAGCTACACCCCCAGCCCTTTTTATTTTGAGACAGGGTCTCACTAAATTGCCCAGGCTGGGCACAAACTTGTTAATCTTCCTGCCTCCTTCCTCGTAGCTAGGATTACGGGCATGTACCAACACACCCACCAGGTAATACATTTTTTAAAGTATGTTGCACTTACTCTTTGACAGAATATCAATTTTCCCACCATTGAAAATCTTCTACTTTAATGCACACGCACATGCATGCACACATGCACAAACACATATACACACTCTTGAACTGACTCCACTAGGAATTCAAGAGCTAAAAATTTAACATAATTTTTAAATCAGTCATTTTAATCTCAAATAATGAATATGTAAGATGTTCTATCTGCTATAATATGAATGGAAAGTGCCCAATACACACACACACACACACACACACACACACACACACACACAGAATTTAAGGGGTCCTCTCGCACAAGATCATTTTAAAATGTTTACCAAGTTTCTACAATACATAAAAATTTGTCGTAATAAACACATAAGATATTTTAAGGCTAAATATACAGAGATAAACTAGTTAAGAAAAAAAATACAACATTTCCTAAAAAAGACATGAATAAAGCTGAAATCACTTACTTTCTGCTCAAGGCTTTCCTGAAACAAAAGTCCAAAGTAGTCCTTTTCCAAGAGATTGAGGTGTTCACATACTTTGTCAAATAATACTTGTCCCTTAGCACGTTTCTGGGGGGCAGAAAGGAGGGGAGAATCTTTTATTTTTCAAGCACTAAAGATTCAACAAGTACTAGAAATTTATGAGCATGACATAAGATAAATAATTCATTATAAGTAAATACATTTGTTAATTTTTAGCAATATAAACTGAAATATAAAGTGAAATTTTTTCACTTTAGTCTTCCCATTCCCCCCACACAAAGCGTAAATTCTAAAAAGCATGACCAAAATGATCTCTGTCTTTATTGCTACACTATGTAAATATAAAATTACCAAAACATAAAAATGCTGGGAGTTTTTATTTATTTTTTAAAACAGTACAAAACTATGCTTCCCTCAATATCTAAAAGTAACTTAAAGGTATCACTCCCCCAGGAAAGTTTTTTAACCTGTTATTCAATGTAACCTACATACTTTATTCCCATCAACACTAAGGTTTGATTTTTTTTATTTCACAATTATTTGTAGAACACAAGTTGTTTTTATTTTCAATCTACGCTTCTATTTACAATTTTCTAGAGTGCAATGTGGTATTCACCTTTAGGATAAATGTTTTATATACAAGATAATGGAACTGTCAACAACTGTCTCTAAAGATTCAAAATATTTTGCCTTGAATAGATTTGTGTTCTTAATTTAAGAAGTTGCTCTCAACAGAAATATAAAAGCCCCCAACAGCCATAAAAGAAAGGCTTATTGTCTGATCAGTGGCAAAACATAATCAAAGTGGTGACTCATTTCCAATTAAGACGCACACCCTTGGGAAGTCCCAACTTCAGGGTCAGGTCAGACACATGCCACCTCCCCAGATCCTCTAACACAAGCTGTCACTAGACTATTACCAGCAGTGAAAAACCAACGTGCTATTGGATTTTTTCATTCCCCAAATCCTATCAAAATGTAGACTTTTCAGTTCACACAGTATGTAAAAATTAACGTTCCCCCCACACAGAAGAATCTAGTACTTTTAAGCCTTTTATAATGTTTCTATAACAGAATTACATCAAATAGTAAAGAAAGAAAAAGCTGCACAGGTTATAACATAATAGCAATGTACTATACATATCATTATAGACTCGCAGGAGTTAATATTCAAGTAAAGTACCAAGAATATTTACAATAGTTGTATGGTTATCATCTGTATATTTACAATATATAAAGAGAGAGCACTGGCTAAGAGTATTGGACTCTGCAGGCCTAATGTTAAAGTTCTAAACACGTTTAGCACTTATGAGCTACGTGACCTATGGTACGACACCTAACTTGTTTGCTTTGCTTCACACATGTATGAAATGGGTATCAATAGAACTGATTGCAAGGGGTGAGGTAAGTACTAAGTGATTTCTAAGATATAGCAACTATTTATGATGTTATTTGAAACTAGAATAAAAAGAATATTTAAGGTAACTGAATGTCTATAAATACACACCTCAGTTCAAAGAGAAAACACATTCCAACATTGGCTTAAGTTAGCATTGCATTGATTTATTAATGGTTTATTAATTTCTCAATGGTTTCCACCTTTAAAATAGAACCATGCTCTCTTGGACAGAATTTCCCCGAGACCAAGAGGAAAATGTCCACAGAGCTCATGCCCAGTCTGACACGGGTGGGCACACTGGGCAGTGCACCAGGCACAGGACAGGACTGGTGCATACCCAGTTCCTCCACCATGAACTATTTTGTGAACATCTTCCATTCCTAGACAAATGTGCCAATGGTGAACTCACTTCGTCTTCTCAGCTATAAAAAGGGATAACAGCTAGCTAATAGCTTACTGCGATCTTAAACTCGCCCAATGGGAAAGGGCTTGTCAGAGCAGCTCAATGGATCATGGCTGAGTGCTGACCCCAACTGCTCTTTCATTAGCACGCATCTAACATACATCAAAACGTCTTCTAGATACTCAGACTGCCCCTCTACTCTCCTTCCCTTCTGTCTCCAAGCATTAGATAGACTAACAGCAGGTCCTAACTGACTGAGCATATTACTTAAGCTTCCTGTTAGAGTTTGGATAGGGAATGCCCCCCCTCAAAGGCTTACAACAGTAGGCTTGGTCCCAATGAGCAATGTTCAAAGAGGAGCTTTTAGGAAGTCACTGAATCATGAGGGCTCAGGTCTCAGTGCATTAATCCATTGATAGAGCCATAATCTGATGGCACTGTTAAGAAGAGATGGAAACATTAGGAGACGAGGCCTACTTGGAGGAAGTGGGTTCTTAGGGGTAGGCCCTGCAGGGTCTATCTTGTCCCCAACCCTTCTCTCTCTTCTCTCCCCTACCCTTCTCCCCTTGCCTCAGGCCCCCAAACAGGAGCCAGCCAAGTGTGGACAGAAGTTGTCATAAGCCAGAACAAAACTCCTTCTTTAAAGCTGATTTCTCCAGGTATTTTGTCACAGCAATGGAAAGGTGACTAGGCCATCTCTACTCTCTGTGAACTCAAGTCTGGCAGGAAAGACAAAAATGAGCAAAGAGGCACATCTTGAGATGTGTACATGAAATATCAACACTGGAATCAGTAACTGTGTCTGAGGAAAACTACAACTTCACCAAGAACATGCCATCTGAGGTGAATCTTAAAGGAGGAAATGATTTTTTTAACAGGGAGACATTTAAGAGAACTTACTTTTCATTGGGGATGTTTGCAGAGCCTGGCAGAGTTGATTTTTATTCCAAAGACACTGTGGGATCCAGAAAGATGCAAAAAGGAAACCACCCGTACTGAACAAGCCATGTGAGAGGACTGCTGGTTACACTGCCCCACCCACAGGTGACCGTGAGGCTTGACAAGCCGAGAGGCTAACGCACATGTGGGACCCAGCCCCAAACAGACATCACTTCCAACGTTCAGTAGGGAAACAATGATAAAGTAGAAATACATGATCTCAGGACATTTATACTCAACTGCAAGAGACAGAAAACACACAAACAAAATAGTCTTACGTATCTACCACTCTGGATGACTAGGTTCCTGGTCCAATTGGTCTGAAGAAAACTGACCAGAAGCTTAGGAGATGGCCTGATACAAGAGCTATCCTCGATTGCAATGTCCTCCTCTGAGGCTAAGGATTACCAGATACAATCACATCTTCACTCAGGAGTTTGAATACAAGCTAGACACAGACACAGACACACACACACACACACACACACACACACACACCAGCCTCTATTTGTTCAAGCGCATTCCATTGGTCTCACTGGCCCCATGAAATGCTCACATCTATACACCACTACAGGGACTGGAGTGGAACAAGGCAAATTCTGCTTACTGACACCAATACTAAATGTCAAGATTCTTATTTGCCTAGTGAATACCCTGAGAGGTTCTGCTGTGAAAAAATTGTTTACATCATTCAACCTGATTTTTCCACAAGTATTTGCCTAATGAGTCCACTGCATTTTTAATACAACATTTAGTAATGTATTCCACAACAGAATTACCATTGTGCAGGACACACAAGAAACAAGGTAGAGAAGAACTGCCACCTTCTGGCCCTCAGGCAACCATGGAGACTATTAACTGTAACCGTTTGATTAAAAGGTTTAGCTTGGTGGCGCCAGCACCTGCCTGACAAGCGCAAAGTCCTGAGTTTGATCCCCAGTTCCGCAAAAACAAAACAACAAACAAAAAACAGTAGCCAAGGGGAATTTAGTCTAAACTGGTCCAAGGCTAGATGTACCCAGATGCCTACAGAAGTAAACAATTTCCACAGACAAGGGACCAACAAACAGAATCAAAACTCAAAATAGGTAAGTAAACCAGCCACCATTATCAAGACTGAGACACAATCTCAGAATCAGATGTTCAATGATCCTTACGAATTAAAGAATTATCAAGTACAGAACATACAATAAGTATGTTTTACCTGTTTAAAGATATAAGTATTTTAAAATATTAAGGAAAAAGTGACTATCAAGAGCTTATTTTTAAAAGAATCAGATAAAAATCTACAAATTAAAAACTATACTAACTAAATTACAATCCAAACAGAAAATCAGTAAACTAGAAGACAGAACCCAAAACATTATCCAGATTGCAGCAAAGACAGACAGAAGGAAAATGTGAAGAGAGTGTAACAAGGAGGTTTTCAGATGTTTCATCAGACTCCTTGATGAGGGTAATGTAGAGAATACAGGAGAGGCAATGTTCAAAGATATAATGGCTCATACTACATGCCTTCAAATGAAGGGATTCAATGGCTCCCTAGCAAGATAAATAAAAACAAAATTCATTCATCTATATTTATTTTCTTCCACTATTATTTATACTCAGTAACACTCAAAAGGCCAGAGGTGGTAGAGGCTGAGACAGGAGAACTGCTGTGAATTCAAGCCCAGCCAGGGTCATATGATGAGTTCAAGGCCAGCCTGTACTATAAACCAAGACCTCGTCTCAAAAAAACCCAAAAATAAACCACTCAAAAGTTTCTGACATGTACAGTATTACTAAAAATAACAGATGTAAAAAAACCAGTGGGACAAGAGGGAAAAAAACATGAGCTAGAGAAAAAATAAAGTTGTTTAAGAAAAAACAGAAGTTACTCCTAAGAAACCTAAAATGGGTGTTTATGGAAGTTAATACAAAAAGGAAAATAAAACAGCATATTTCTTCCTATCATGCAAAGAAAATCAGATTCTTAGGAGACATATTACATGCCACATAGTAAGGTCCCAGATTATTACAAACTTACTCGGGTGTGCTCTGGCAGCTGCACCACTCAGAGGCTCAGCACTTTTGTGGCTTTTGTTTTTTTTGCCTTCACGCTGCTTACAACATGTCCCACCAGTAATAATTACCATTAGAAGGAGAAGGAACCAAGACACAAGTCACAAAGGCAGTCTATAGAGATGTGGGGACACAAAGTGAAAGGGTTCTTCCTGCCCTCCTGGATTCTAGTGCACATCACCTTTCTTGAGAATCACTGATTCTCAACTTGCTAGCACTGCAAGAAGAATCAACTACAGTGGACCTCACGTTACAACCGATCTGACATATGAACAACTTGGGTTATGACCATTATGACCAAAGTCTTGATTCATGACCTGAATCCTGCCCACTTGTGCTTCCAGATGGCCTCAGATACAGATTTAACCCTCAAAGAGTTCTGGAAGAACATTACCACATCCTTTCCCGTGTGGGGTTAACTGAGAAGTCCTGGGCCAATGTCCCCCTAAGGACACAGATTTGCCTGTACACAGGAGAGAGACTTTGAAGGCTGTGTAGAGGAGGCTGAGCCTTCAATCGACCAACCTGAGTTACAGCCAGCCCTTGGGAACAAACTGAGTTCGTAAGTCAAGGGTCCATTGTACTGGGTTTGACCACTAGCCCTGCCTCTCAATGAGCACAGGTAAATTACTTCTTTATACCTTAGTTTCTTCTCTTTAAAATAAAAATACTCATCATATGATGGTAATGGGTGATGAGAAAATTCAATGGAGTGAGTTCAAAGTGCCAAATGTTTGACACATTGATTCATTAAAGGGTGCTGAAATCATGGGTCTTTTTGGAGCTGCTTTAAAAATAACTAGCATTAAATATGATTTAAAAGCTTCAGTCATTTCATCTAACCTCCTTGCTTCACAATTAGAAAACTGAAGAGTTTTTAACTGATCTAATTTTTCACTTTGATTTTCTGAATTTCTTTTATAAAATTAAATTATTTGTGATATCTACAAATATTTATACTGCTACCCAGGAAGGTAATTTTTCTCTATCATTGTTTTGTTTTCTTAGATACAACTTGACTTTTGTTGCACGAAAGGACAACAAACACATTTCCTAACCAAGCAAAATACACAGATACTTCACTTTACAACTTGCACCGAAAATACCAATACACACTGCTGGTTCATCAGCTCTCATACCAATTTGAGGATAATGCCCTACTGACTTACCAAGCTATTTCTTCAACTTGTTTATTTTTACTTTATTTCCAAATGTCAAAGCTTTTAGACAAATCTCCAATTCTCCTTTCCTTTAAAGCCTATGCCAATCTCACAGTATTTCACCTTTTTCCTTTAAGAAATTTATTACATGTCTCTGATACACTTACAGTCTTCCTTTTTGATATTTATTACTTTTGGAGGTTGAGTTAAGAAAAACTGTATCTTACCTCAGCGCTTCCCACAATAGAACTTCACTGAGTAATCAGCTCACTAGGAGGCCAAAAAGGTATCTGTTGGACAGAATGGCTCAGTCCCATTAATACCAGCCAAAATGTTGGCACAGTCTAGAATTCATGGCTCGCAGTCAGAACAACTTCCTGGATCCTGGTTCATAAACTACCAACTCATAGATATTCAAGGAGTTAAACCAAACACACACTGCTAACTAAATCTGGGAGACAACCAGGCATAGGCCTACATTTTATTTTCAGAGTTCTACATCTTCCGTTAACTCTTCCTTGGTAAATTAGAGCATTTCCAATACTTTTTGGGGACGAGAGGAATGGCATAAGCAGAAAAACGAATTTGTCCCTTTTCTCCTACAAGCAGGTCATCCCCACTTTTATGCAGAAGGGGCTTGGGGCTTCTCAGGCCACACACCCCTTCACCAAGGCTTTAGTCTCACACTATTTATTCTTACCACCTGAAGCAAGCCTGTGCTTTGAATCTGCTCTTACGGCAGAACCTTATAAAGCACAAACTATCAATCTATGTTCTAATAATGCAGCACTGAATTTATTAAACAATAAAAAACTATATAATTATCAAACTAGCCACATACATTTCAAAAAGAAATCTTATTTTCTGTATTAAGTGCTAACAAGCTTAGAAATCTTTCCCCTCAGCCTCTCCCTAATCTAACTGATAGCAGTTGACCAGTGATACAAAAATTAATGAGTTAGAAAAAAAATTTTAAGGTCCTTTGGTATATTTCCCAAGTATCAGATTTTTTTCAAAGACTGTATAACACATTAGAGACATGCAAAGAACACAGACAATTTGGGTGGGTTTTAAATGTTTTATTGAAGGACTAACAGGCTAGCTTTTGGGAACTTTCTTTTACAAAGAAAAAAGGCAAAAAAAAAAAAAAAGCAGAGGCAGTAAAGAAAGGCTGGCTGGAATCTGAGATGTTGAGCAAAGTCCCCCATGCCTATGCTGTTATTTGTGGCATTCATTACTGAGGCCAAAATATAACATTTCTGGAGGCTTCTCAACTTGGAGGAATTTGAGCAACTGCTTACCCAGCAGACTGCAGTGGATGCCACACACCACTGGCATTTTCTAAAACACCATGGCTGTCTCCGTGTAGGTCCACCACACTGCAGTTATTGTGTGCTGAGGAGCCAGGGATGGGAAGTGCACAATGCAATCCATACATCAGAGCCCGGAGCTACGCATTGTGCACTAGCTGTAAATTTCACTGTGCAAATATAAAAGGCCAAGGAAAGAGGTACACTCAGAGCAAGCACAACAGACATATTGTTAAGGCGGGGTGGAGGAAATCAAAACCACACACGGTAGAAAAAGGGTCTCAAATAGGCTAACGCCACAATTTACCAGATAAATTCTTTCCTATCATCTGAATGAGCTACCAACACACCTCTGTCCCCAAAGTTCATCTGACCCCAGCAAAAAGAAATCCTAGCCAGAGATTCTGTGTTGTACATCAATGCCTAACTCCAGAAGGAGTCATTTACAGCAAAGGAAAATTTGGGAGTAAAGTGTCCCTGAGCATTAATAAGATTTAAGTTTGAAAATGTTTTTATATTCAAAAAAGATAAATATGTGTATATAATATATAAAACAAATGAACATGTACACACAGATATATAAAGAAATATGTATCTATACACATATACACATCCACACACGATATTTAAAGCAATTTTACATTTACAGCAAAACCAATCAGAAAGTACAGACTTTCCCATATATCCACTGCCCCCACATACACATAGCCTCCCCATTAGCAACATCCCCAGAGAGTGGTGCATCTGCTGAGCCTACAATGGTACATCACTACTATCCCAAATTAATAGTTTACACGAGGGTTCCCTTTTGGGGGTGTACACTGCATGGTTTGGACAAATGTCTGGTGACATACACACACTAGTATTATCACAGAGAGTAGCTTCCCAGTCCTAAAACTCCTCTGTGCCTCTATTTTAAAAGTATAACCAAGATTCTAAGCAAGTGTGGTGGTGCACGCCTGTAATCCTAGCACTCGGGAGGCTAAGGCAGGAGGACTGTCATGAGTTCAAGGCCCGCCTGGGCTTCATAGTAAGTTCAAGGTCAGCCTGAACTACATAGTGAGACCCTCTCTCAAATTAAAAAAAAAAAAAAGTATAACCAAGATTCTGATCATGAAGCACATCTGGTAACAAGGTCAGCAAAAAGAACCCTGTCCCAGGGAAAAGCTATCTGTGCTTATACATCGAGTCCAACAGCTTGCAGCTTCCTGGCTGTGGAAACAATATCCAATGGAGTGCACTCACTTTTCACTCCTTCCAAACACCCAGATACAAAAGCTAGGATAATAAAAGAATGCAGCAATCGCTCAACTTTTCATTTATAATCCTCTTTAAAACAACCAATTAATCCAGCACAGTAAAATAAAACTTATCTGACCATCCTTAAAGACACTGTATCTGAATCTACTTTGAGAACAAAATCATCAAATGGGAAGACAGCAGAGATCTATAAATCTCAATGGTAGATTTCATCATAGGCCAGGCCTGATGAAACTATTCTTGCTGCAACTAGAGAGGTGTGTTCAAACTAATTTTTAACAACTGACCAAGGTTGAAGTCAAGTTGTAATGCAGAATAATCTAAATGTTGTGAAGCAAAGGTAGACAGGATCCAACACAGAGGGTCTTAGCAACCAGTGTTTCCTTATCCCCTCCACCTGAATTTCTGATTCTTGTATGACCACTGAGGAGAGGTGAGCCGCTGGGTGAATCTTTAAGGTATTGCTTGACCTAAACACACATACACGTAGATTAATCCAACTGTTTTTGCTGTGTGGCAGCAGAGAACAATACAGGGATTTGGGAGCAGGAATATCAGTAGGTGTTAGTGTGAAACACCATGAGGCTGGCCTCCCCAAAAGACTACCTTCCATGTGAGTGTCCACCTGACCCAAAGATGCCCGGTCCAGCCTCCCACTCCCACCCAACTGCCCTTTTTCACTACTCTTGGCTTCATTAGTAAATTCTACCACTTAAGAGTGAACAGGTATCTTTACAAGTGAACAGATACCTTTTTTTAAAATGCAAATATCTTTGAAAGCAGTGTAGGTCAACATTCACACATTAAAATCATTCATTCAAATTGCTGATCCCCTCATTACTTAGTTGCTTATCTGCTAGACTTAAGAAACTAAGAATTTTGGTTCTAGCAGAAAGCATAAAATATTTTTGTATTATAATACTACAAAGGAGTAACTGGAAATCATCATGGAAGTAGAAATAAGAAAGTCTAAGTGGGAAAAGCACAAAAAAACAGGAAACAAGTTTACACTACAGGAATCTTCCACATACAGGCTACATTGAAGTCTTTTTTTATAACTCAGAAATTCTTCTTGCATTTTATTATTTCATCCATTCCAAATGAAAATGTAACAGGCTAGGTGTTACTGGGTTTCCAGAACTCATCCTTCAAAGCCCAGGAGTTTCTTTCTCCTCAGGAAGATTCGCACACCAACTCCAGCCTATAATCACTTGGCACTGCTGCGCTTTTATGTTATCTTTCTGAGTCATAATATTTTATCAGTTTTACCTACATACAGATATATGGGGGAATCCTGTTTAATCTATATAGCACATCTCTGTAAGTAAAATCCATAAACAATTTTTTTTCAAAATCCACACATTTCAACTTCTCTCACCATAGGGAGAAACCAAATAAATATTTGGTGATAAAATTATTTCTAAACACACAAAGCATATTTAAGTGAATACTACTGAGACCAAATTCACAGAATACTGTGAATATACGCAATCTTTAACATTCCATGCTCTTAAAATTTTTATATCATCACCAAGGGAGATCAGGAACCCAGTTATTAAAATGAATTTTAAGAAATGAAAATTCATGTTCTTTTCATCCTATTTTTTTCTTTTATTCACCTTGAACAGCAAGACAGGGTCTTCTAAATCTGTAAAGAGTATAATCTGTTTGAAAAGACAGAGCAGTAGCTATAGCTATTAGATAACCAACAGGATGTCTTCAACTTCTAGCCAGAGAAACACATCAAGCTTTTTAAGTATCTTTTTAAAAAAATTGCTAAGCACCATTTTGCATTAAAATGCACTTCAGAAACCATAAGCAGCAAACTTCTGGAGGCTAGCACATTCCCTGTAAGCTACTCGCCTAGAATGACTTGTGACCTTTGATTCATACAGGCTTTCTGTTACAGAGGATAGCTTTTTACAGCATTCCTACTTGATTCACTTCCAACTGTTGCTGACAGACATAGGAGGGACATATCAGTGAAGATAACAGATAGGTCACGGTGACACTCAGTGGGCTTCCTCTCTGTGTAACTAGACTGATGCACAAAACCAGGCTCACCCTCCACACAGGTGCAGATGGCACCTTCACAGGTGAAGCTCACAATACTGAGGGCTAATTTGATTAGTAAGTAGAATGGAGATTTTGTCTTGAGACTTGCCTCTTCAAACAAATCATAATTTTCTAACACAGTTTAGAGTATTTATGTAATTCCGTTGCAAAGTTTATTTAAAGAAATATTAAAATAGAAATCTGACAGGTCACTTATCAATGCTTTAATCATTTAGCCACCTGTGTAAAGAAATTAATATGTTACATTGCGTTTAACGCCCATCAGGTTCAAATGTCAGTATATCGGTTACACAGTAATGCTATAGATACTATTGGTAAGTTCCGACCATGTTTCTACTGGGAGACAGTGCATATCGCCTTCTGGATGAAAGAATGGCCGCCCCAGCGCCAGCTTTGGCGAATAAATTAAAACACCACTCACAGGCAGAGGTGGGATTCTCAAATCCCTGCCCCGTCTTTCAGCTGGAGGACTGAGGTAAGGGGATGGGAGAGGCAGAGTCAGGGAAGAGAACAATTGGCAGAATTTTCTGACAGCTGGAAAATCAAAATTCCATCAGTAACATCTTGAATGTGTTCAGAACAACAGAGGGCCACAGTGCGGGAAAAGTGGCTACATGGAACAGTAATGTAGAATGGCTCAGAATTCAGTGAGTTTAACAAAGATATTTTGTGGGTGTCGTTGGATCCAAGAGTAATTACACTACACTTCTTCATCTGATAAACCTGGACACAGACTTGAAAATTTTTAATTCCTACATATTTAAGAGGGTGAGAAAAATATGTCTAAGTAGATTTTAAAGTATATATTTTATTCTGAAATTGACCTTTCCCAACATATCTTTAAGATTACCTACCCCTGAAGTAATTTTTTGTTCCAAAACAGAAAAAACAATCCGAAGATCTAGCTCCTGTTCTACTAATGGTTAGAGTGAAAACTTATTAAGTGGCAAATTACCAAGGAGCTAGCATGCTTGGCAGGCAGATGTATGAGAAAGAGAAAAGAATAAAAAGCCACTGTCTTCAAAATTATGTCAAGGTGGTTGCTCATACAAGTTACTTACAACTGTCAAGCTAAATGCTTTCAAGTACCACTGATGCAAGGGCAAACAAGACAGTCCTTCTATTCTGAAACCAAACGTGAAGAAATGGGGAAGAAAGCATGTGGTAGAATTTCACAACTGCTTAGAAATGAACATTATATCATCCTTTAATCTGCTGAAGAGAAGACATTATTGTAGAAAAAAGATACTATGTTATTATTTATCTTCTCCTTCAGCCTAGCATACATCCCACCAGAAAGCCATCTGGCCTAATGGCTACTCCAATTCAAGTGACGGAACTCTTAGTTTTTGGAAGTCTAAGTTTGCCTTCAGGCTGTGAACGTCAAAGGGCCAAGACAGACACCATATTCACTTCTGTGCAGCCCTCACAGGTGGTTTCACAGCTTTCTGGAGAAATGTAATAAATGTTCTTCATTTATTGAAGGCCTTGAAGTATTTCTGTAGGAAGTTAACCTGCTCTAATTAAAAAGGAGGGCAATAAAGGAAGAAGTAGCAACTGTGAGAGAAGGGGATGATCATATTATACACATGTATCTGATTTCATTTTCAATTAGGGTAAGATGGAAGAGCAATCAAAAACACTAATAAGCAAGTGCTATCATATCTTAGAAAAGAAAGGTCAGAAACAAATACACAAGAAAGTAAAGAGAAATAAAAAATTACTTTTCTATGACAAGTGCTTTAAGCAAAGTCCTACATTAATGCTCTGGGAGATAAAGAAGAACATTTTTTTGTTCAGGAACTAACAGCAATCCAGGTGAAGAAAAAATATAAGCATGAGAAAAATCCAACAATATCAGAATTTAGCTGTTGTCCAATACAACGTACGACAGGCCAGTATACGATTAATTACCAAACTAATGGCACAAATTCAGAGGAAGAAAAATACATTCTACAAGCTGGACATTAAAAGCCAGAGAGGAATCATGTGGCTGGAGAAAGCAACATAAAGAGATTACTTAATCAGAAACTTTGAAAGAGAACGGACAACCCAGGATGTGCCTGATTAGAACACCAATTCTGCGTCTAAGGGGGAAGCACAAAAAATTAGTGATGTAAGAGATCAAAAGAGGGCCTGAGGTCTGCCCTAGACAGTCCAAGTGCCGTATCTGCTGCTGCAAGCTCTTTGTCTTCAAACTGGACTAAAATATTCTGCCACTCACATGGCACAGCAGCTTTTTCCCACTTAAAAAGTGAAGCACTGGGTAAAACTACCACCTCAAATCCCTTTTTTAAGCTAAAAGGGTAGAGTTGGGAAGAGACATTCTATCTGGACCTATGCCCCTGGAATTTTAAACTGCACACAGTATTTGGCAGTTAAGTTATTCCCAGTCCATACACCATATGTAAATCTGTCACTGTTTGAGACTTCATAGAGTCGCAACTTCTATATCCTCTAGGAGGCTCTATGTGGATAGGTGAAATTATTTCACCAGTAAACACAGAAAGGTTCAGTACTATAATCTGAAAGACAAACCGTGGAAAGTGAAAGTAGACATAAACAATCAAGTAGATAAATAAAACCCACTAGAAAACAATGATACCGAATTGGATTTCTGAGACCAGAAATCGACACAAAAACAGCAAGACCTTGACACTTTCTGATAAATACATTCATCACCAGAACAATGACGAAGACAGCCTACATTCTGACAGCCTTATTCATAACTAGGGAAAAATGGCTCTGACATTCCTGTGTAGGCAAAACAATGCTCTCAATTCTCAGACAAAATCAACATGTGGGAACAACTTTCAGATGCCAGAGGAAAATGTGAGCAGCTCTAACTTGGAATGCACATTGACTCATGCTTCCAAAGGCTCGAGAACTGTCATGCTTATTTTCAGACTTTAAAAAATAAAAAATAAAATACACATACACACACACACACACACACACACACACACACAAATCAGCTGTAGTAAAACCAGCTCAGTCCTAGATAGAAGCAAATAATTTCATTCTTCCTCTGTGATCTGAGAACAGAAGAAAAGGCAGGAAGTGACTTCCTCAGTACATACAAAGAGTAAAAAGAAAAGTAAACATAGATCTCCTAACGTTTTATCTATGGCTTCAACCACTACTGTACTTTTCCTTAGAGGAAAGAGTCTTACTGTTTTAACACACCAGGTGTGTAAATGACTTTAGCAGCAGTTACCACAAGAGTCCAACTGCCAGACCCTAAAGCCAGCATGCAGAATCCAGGAGACTCCCTAAAACGTTTTACAATTAAATCTGGTACCAAAGAGCTTGCCATATATCACTCAGATAGCACCATGAGATTAAAGGTTACACATCAAAGAATAGGAATATAAAGTTCCTTCATTAAAAATTGTAATAATCCTCAAAGTTTGTTTAAAAATGTTCAATTAATAGACGATCAATCAGTGTAATACCTAAATTGCAGTTTTCATTGATAACAATGAAAAAATACTTAAAACAAAAATTTGAAACAAATACAGAAAGACAGACTAAGCTTTGGGTCAAAATGAACAAATGACTTAGCAATAAATCTATTGCATATAGGCTGGGGATTTACCTCAGTGGTTCAGGTGCCTGCCTCGCAAGCGCAAGGTCCGGGGTTCAATCCCCGGTACCAAAAAAAAAGAGAAAGAAATCTATTGCATATAAGCAAAAGATAACAATAAAGCCAAGCCAACTTCGAGGCGGAGGCGGAGGAGAGGCCTGCGGTGACAGGGAGCGGCAGGGACGGGAGCAGGTGGTGAAGGCCGGCGCGGCGGTTGGGAAAGCTGTTCAGGGCTGGAGGTGGAAAGGCCGGCAAGGGCGGCCCGACCCCTCAGGAGGCCATCCAGCGGCAGCGGGACACGGAGAAGATGCTAAGCAAGAAACAGGAGTTCCTGGAGAAGAAGATCGAGCAGGAATTGACGGCCGCCAAGAAACACTGAACCAAAAACAAGCGTGTGGCCCTTCAGGCACTGAAGCGCAAGAAGAGGTATGAGAAGCAGCTGGCGCAGATCGATGGCACACTGTCCACCATCGAGTTCCAGCAGGAGGTCCTGGAGAACACCCACACCAACACGGAGGTGCTCAAGAACATGGGCTATGCCGCCAATGAAGGCCATGAGGGCAGCGCACGACAATATGGACATCGATAAAGTTGATGAGTTAATGCAGGATACTGCTGACCAGCAAGAACTTGCAGAGGAGATTTCAACAGCTATTTCCAAACCTGTAGGGTTTGGAGAAGAGTTTGATGAGGATGAGCTCATGGCGGCGGAATTAGAAGAACTAGAACAGGAGGAGCTAGACAAGAATTTGCTGGAGATTAGTGGACCTGAAACAGTTCCTCCACCAAATCTTCTCTCGTTAGCCCTACCATCCAAACCCAGCAAGGAGAAGGAAGAGGAAGACGAAAACATGAAGGAGTTGGAGAACTGGGCTGGATCCATAAAATTGGCCCAGAGCAGCTGAGCCCAGACAGACTCTGATGGCCTGCGCAGCGGCGGGCAGGCGCGTGAGTGTGCGGGCCAGACGGGACGGTGCAGGCAGCTGCCCCCTCGAATCTCACTCCAAAGCAGTCGCTACATCGCTGCTCACGCTCGCACAGCGTGGCCTGTGCCCAGTGGGGCGGGCGGGAGGTGCCTGCTGTTTATAATGTTCAATTTCTGTAAAATAAACTGTATTTGCAAATCCAACATTGGAAAAAAAAACAATAAAGCCAAGCCATCACCACAGTACTTTTCAACCTAACTTCAGTCATTCTCTAAAAGCGTATTGTTGTCCAGTACTTACACTCATTGATTTTTACTGTCTGGAAATCTGGCAAATCTGTGTGACATTCCTTTATTCACTTAATATTAACCTATATATAGTCTCTTCTCCTCAAAACACAAACTTCAAAGACAACAGTTTTTGAAAACAGTGTAGTACTGACTCCTTCAACAGTTGCCTTGATCTACCTAACTCCTGAGGTTTGACAGCAGAAAAGTAGAGGCTCAGATGATCTACAGGAGGAAGAAAGAATGTTGAAACAGGAAGTCATAAAAAGTAAGGGAAAGCCAGGTACAAGAGGACATGCTTGTAATCCCAGCTACTCAGAAAGCTGAAGCAAGAGGATCTCTTGCATTCAAGAGTTCAAAGCCAGCCTGAACAACAAAACAAGACCCCATCTCCAAAAAAGGCAGGTGATAAAGAAAGGAAGAAAAGCTACAGATAGATCCTGCAGAGATCCATACATGTGTATATAACAAATACTATGACAATATGTTAATACACTTATTATCTCTAATTAGAATAATTTGGGAAGCACAAGTGCTATTAGGACAACAAACAAAAATACCTCCAAGAATTATGTTTCCTGATTTAAAAAAATTATTCAGTTTACATAGCAACATTTACATTGAATGTGTTTTAAAGTTCTTCTGTTGGCAACAGCACTGACAGGTACACCAACAGGAAACTGCCTAACTTACCCAACACTTCATCACATCATATAAAACCATCATTTCTCAAGACCACTGATGTGCAACCTAACCAAGGTGTTGAATAAAAACATCCCCCTTAAAGCACTGCAGCTAGATAGCTATCTCATGTGTTTCAAATCTTAGAGGCATCTTGGCTTTGCTAAGTTGTACAGTCCAATGATTTTATGGCCTCTGGTCCATTACTCCCAGCTCCTTCTTTCCTGTACAGATCAGTTTCAATCTTCTCATCCGGGCATTTGAAGTCTTCCAGCTCCTCACCTTATTCCATAAGGTGCCCATAAATTAGGTCATGCCATCTCCTCATGACTCCCTGCAGAGACTACATGTTCAACTGCTTTCTTCTACCATTGTCAGTACCCCAAGTGAAAACAATTAGGTTCGCCTCAGCAGGCATGCTATATAATCTAAAAGTATGACTAAAAATTAAACACATGTTCCTATGGAAAGAAAACAGAAACTATGCTAATCTGAAAAGCTAGGAGAGAAAAACAATCCTTGGTGACAACAAACAGATGAGAAATCTACTCTCCCGAACCAATGAATGTATTTATTTCCCACACTGTATTTACCTCTTTGAGCGCTCATAAATTCATTAATAGCTACAGTTTCCCACAACATACTTCCCCAACTAGTACTCAGACAGTGATTTCCGGTGGAGAGCTACAAAAATGAAGATCAGCAGCAACTATCACCCAATCACTCTAAGGTCGGCAGTGGAACAGGGAAGCTGAGAGCGCTCACCCGCATGACGGCTGTCCTTTGGGCTCCACTCCTGAAGAGGAAATGAGCAGATCTGATGAGAAGCAGACCCAGACCGGGGGTACTAAAAGTAGCCAGAGAACCAAAATGGGAAGGGAACTTCGATAAAGGGGAAATTAATTCCAAAAAGCAAAACAACTTATAACTTCTGCACTGCTGTAACAGCTTTTAGAATACTGATGAATTATGTCCTGTGTTTACATATAAAATCACTGCTTCAATTTCAAGTGAGCTGCTGGTATATAAACTCTGTCCTGGTATGATATCACTAAAATCTACTCAAATCCTACTTTGCTTTGTAGTGGAGTGGTAAAACAAGCTGATTCAACAAAAAATCTACACCACTTATTCATCATTTACTGTCCTCAAAAGTTCATTCTTATAACAGCACATTAATTAATAAACATAAAAATATAGGCATTTCAGAGCTGGGGATTTAACTCAGTGGTTCTGCTGCCTGCCTCGGAAGGACAAGGACCAGAGTTCGAGCCCCGGTACCAAAAAAAAAATATATATATAGGCATTT
>NW_004624753.1:5144748-5202241 GCF_000247695.1 Heterocephalus glaber
GAGAAATGTAATTGTGTTGTATACCTACAATGTACCAATAAAAGAATTTAATACAAAAAAGATAAAATGAAACTAAATAAATGAGCTGGATGTTAAGTCACTCTCTAAGTCTACCACAGAAATTCCACTATTCTGAAAGGTCAACCTAGAATTATCATTTGTCCTAAAGTAAAACGTCGATAGTCAAAGGCAGTATTCAAATTATTTAGTGCTCATTTAGAACAGACATAAAGCAGGATACATGACCAGCAAGTGCACACTGGCAGAACATGATCCCAAAGGGTCAGGAAGCACTGTTTGAAATGAGAAATGCGAACCCTCTTCTATGTTGCTGCTGTTTTAAATGCCAAATTTCAACAAGCTAGCATACAGGAACGTGGTAAAACACAAACTTATATTCATTATGCCATACCACAAGCAAGACACTGTGCCCTGCTTTCGTTCCACACATCAAGCCAGTTCTCCGCTCAGCCTCGTCTCACCTCCAGGTCACAGCTGTACTCGGTGCCATCCAGAAGGACCACTTTACACTGGACAGTCTTGGTCTTCTTGCTTGCTTTCTGAGAGGCGTTCTCTGCTTTCACCTCACTGGTCTGCACCTCCTTGGTCTCCCTTTTTGCTGCTTCTCCTTCTGATTTGTCTTCCTGTGTTTCCTTAACTTTCTCCTCTTCTCTCTTCTTCCTTACTTCTTCAGCAGGCTGTGAAGGAAAAATGGTGCCAAAGTTAACCAATGTGCAGAAGACAACTCAAAGGAAAATCAGTTATGATCATTATTACCACTGAAAGCTTAAGATCTTAAAAGACTTGAAAATTATGCTAGTAAGAATAACTCCTCTCATCTTGCTTGCTTCTATTGCCAATTTTCTCAATTCGCCAAGTTGGTTATTTCAGCACTAAATGAATAACAGATAGTACATCCCATAACTACAACTTCAGCATTATCCAAATAGAATTTCTGACTAAAATCTCACACTATAGTAAAATCTATGCTTTACTAGGCAACCAAAAATGCACACAATCTACACTTACTGCTTACTGTGGTTTGCTTAAATAAACCAAAGAAACATAAAAAGGCCTCCTTTTTAAAATGAAAGGCGCCAGGAGTGTGAGAGTATCCACTTTACCTTAACAGGAACCCTTAGAAACTTCTTAGTATGTAGTTTATATATATAGTGAATTTTTTTATTATTTTGGAAATATGTTTTTAGAGGAATGACAGGAGAAGCCTAAGGTACACCAATCCAAGGCCTATATTCCTGATACATCAGGCCAAAAAAGTTATGTCAATAAGAAAAGCCAGAAATGACCCCCCACACACAATGACCCTTTTCCTTACATGGCTGCTCTCATTCCCAAACAGTTGCTCTCAAACACACCTGAGTGTCGGCTCTGCTGGCTGCAGGCTTGTCTTCTCTGACATCCACCTTCACCTCCAGGTGTGTCCTCTGGGCTGTTTCTTCAGCATCGCCCTTGGCCTGTCTCTCTTCTTTAGGAAGGGTGTCCTCTCTGTCTAAAACTTGTTCTTTTACAACACCGTGGGGAGGCTCTTTTTTAGCTCCTCCATCTTTGGCCACTATTAAGTTATAGGACTTCTGTTTCTTAAGCCATGGGGGTATGAACCGAGAAAGGCCTCTACTCTCAGATGGATCCTGCTCTCGCTTCTGGCGGCGGGGACTACTTTGGCTTTCAGCTGCAGGAGATGGCTGGGAGCCTTTTTCCTCCTCTTGACTGGATGACTGATTCTGTTGATTTTCTGCCGCCTCTTTAGCTTTCTCCTTGGTTGCATCTGCTCCCAAATGGTCAGAGTCCTTCTTCACTTCAGATGTGGAGCCAACTTCAGTAGTCATGGTGATGGCTCACACTGGAACAAAACAAAACCAAGAGACGCGACTTTACTAACTCTCCTATTTAAGTCTGGTGGCAAGAAAAAGGAAAAAGTATGGCAAGGTGGGAAGAGGAATAGCAGAGATGAAAGGGAGAAAACAAGCTGAGAAAGAAGGTTCATAAGCACTAGAGAAAATGGAGACCACTCTCTAACTTTGAGAATTCTCTATCAGAATTATAGAACCCAAACTAACATCATAACAGCATTACCTGATTCTACACAGCTAGAACTTAGTGACCAAGACTCAAAAAAGGGGTGATTACTTTTATTTCTAGTTATAGATAATATCCCCCAAAATCTAATTTTTTAAAAAAAAATTACGTTGTACTTGGTAGTCTTTATTTGGTAATAAGAAAATGTTGCCAATATTGTTAGAAAGTACACATTAAAATCAAAATCTACAAAAATGATAAGTACAATACAAATAAATTTTAAATGTTGAGTGCTTAATAGCAAGAAAATTGAATTTGAAACAAAAATGTGTTATTTTGCATTCCAATATTGAATCCTATAATTCACCATCACTATTTCAAGGCAAAAATTAACTTTCTGGGAAAAAATCGAAATTCCAAACCATTTTGCCCACCTGAAAACACACTTTCCTTTCTGACTATGATTGTAAGAAAAATGTCCAAAGGCCCAAATTCAAACCAAATAAAGACATTATGGTGAAAAATACATCTCATGATTGATCCTATCACAAGTAATGAAAATTAAATTTAAAATATCTAAATTTACACACAAAAAGAGGGATTTTTCAAGTGTAGCAACACCACTAACAAAAGGAAAACAGGCAGGGCCCCATGGAGACAGTAGGTCACACTCTTTCTCTCCTTTCTTGCTCGTGATGTAAATCTTCAAAGCCCTGGCACCATCTTGGCCTACATGTAATAGCACAGCAATGTTCAAAACTGGTACAAACTGGGTGGGTTTAAAAAAAAAACTAAGGTACATCTGTTTTAAAGCAGACTTGAGATATAATTTGCATACTATAAAACTCACCCTTCTAAGTATAAAAATGTGGTTTTGAGTACTGTATATTCACAAGACTGTGTAACCATCACCATTATTTTTAGAAGATGTTCTTCATTCCTGTAGACTTTAGTAGTCATTCCATTCCTCCCTCTCCCTCAGCCTCTAACAACTAGTACTCTACTTTCAATTTGTATGGATTTAACCTATTTGGAACACTTCAAATAAATGGAATCATGCAATACATGTCACTTTTACCTAGCATCATCTTTTCACAGTTCATTCATATTGTAGCATGTATTAGTGCTATATTTGTTTCTGGAAATACAATTCACATCTGAAAAGCATATACTTTTAAAAAAGAATATATCTGACAACAGTCTAGTATCCAGATTATACAAAAAACTCTTACAGCTTGACAACAAAAAGACATAGGACCCAACTTTAAAAATGGGAAAAGGTTTGGACATTTCTCCAAACACACACATGAATGGCTATTAAACACATGAAAAGATCCTCATCATCAATAAGTCATTAGAAAAATGAAAAACAAAGCCACTGTAAAGCACTACTTCATACTCTCTAAGGTTAGCTGTAGTCAAAAAGACAGTGACAAGTACATGGAAAAATGTGGAAAAATTTGGAATCCACAAACTGCTGGTAATAACATAAAATCCTGGTAATGTGGCCATGGTAGAAAGGTTTGGTAGTTTTCACTAAGTGAAACACAGATTTACCACAGGACCCAGCAATTCCACAAATGAGAATATCTGTCTTTACATCAATGTTCATAACAGCATGATTCATAATAACCAAAAAATGCCTACCAACTGATGAATGGATAAAATGTGGTATGTAAAACAGTAGAATAGTATTCAGTCATAGAAAGGAATGGAGCTCTGACACACGCTCCCACATGGACAAATCTCAAGGTCTGGAGGTTCTAAAAGTTATTTTAAAGGTGAAGAGATATCACCCAAGCACTTTAAGTAAAGGGGTAACGTAATCAAAATTCTCATTTCAGACAGCCAGAATTGAGTATAAAGTATAGGATGAGAGAAAAGACTGAAATAGAAAGACATCTGGGAGATTACTGCAATCAATAATCTGGACATGATTCTATACTACGGACGAAGCAGTGGGGTAAAAGATTGGAAATGAATTTCATGGTAAAAATGTAGAATGAACATGACTTGGGATCTAGGCTGAATATAGAAAGCCAAAGAGATCAAAGAAAGTCCCAGGTTATGGGAGACCAGGGGAATGGTAGAACTATCCATGGAAAGGGGGCACACCAGAAAAAGTGGGTCTGGCTTGATTCTGAAATCACTACAATTGTGAAGTCTGTGGAGAGGTCTAGTAAGTGACAAGACACACAAGTTTTGAGGAGGTTGGAGGTGCACTGAAGAAATCACAGAGAGTTGTGGTCATATGGATGGACAGCTGCCAGCATAGAAAAATGGTGTCAGTTCATCCTAGAGGATACTGAAAAGAACCTCATTACTGCCAACATGCAAGAACAGGCAAAGGAAAAGGAATGAGGGCCACAGGCAATACAGAGAGGACAGGATGATCACGAACAGGAACCAGCTTGATGATTACAATGCTACAAAACAGGGAACAGACACCTATCACACCCACACATCCAATGTTACTTTCCATTCCTAGGCATTTAAATTTCAAAATCACGTCTTCCAACAAGGACACTCTGACTGTGAGAAATAGTCTGGGGACCAATAAACAAATTTGGGGTTCAAAATATTTTATAAGCAATGAAATATAAAAGTGAAATTGTCACTATTATGTTACATTTTATTCATCGGAGTCACCCCTCAGCTTACTGTGGCAGACATCATGCACATTTCTGCTCCTCAAAACATCTACAGGTTATTATCTTCATTTCATAAATAACAAATGGAATATAAGTGACTTGTCCACAGCCACTAAATGGATGACCACACCGATGTGTACACATCTCCTCACACAAACTTCATAATGTAATCCCAACTCCACACATGCATGAATGGTTTAAGTAATCACAGAGTCCCTGGTCTGGTCTTCACAGAAGATTCATGCCAACTGTGAAAATAACTACAGGATAGCAGGAATGTACTCTGATTTACTATAAGTCGCCCTGTTTCTCCTCAAAATAAATTTATGAATGGATTATCACAGAGAAAATCATATTTTAAAGTTATTACATGGCTATATAATTACAACGAAGCTGATGTACAGAAATTGAAAACAAAAGAGATAAAGAGCACAGACAAACCATAAAGTCATCCTCACCAGTTTCCTCTGTGTTCACAACAAGTTTAAATTTTGAGAACCTCAGGGCTGATTGGAGTTCCCCATGCAAATGGAAATTTTAAGACAGAAAGCAATGGAAGTGGCTAATTGGATTATGAATACTCAGCAATAAGCACAGATATAATTATATGTAAATAAGCATATTCTTAAAATAGTTTTGAGAATTCAAAGGGCTCAAAACCAAACACTATCTTCTTTGTTGACAAAATGGTTTCTAGAACAAATTACTACCAAAATATGACTGGAGCACATCCATTTTCCATTATTATTATGCCTACAACTCTCAGCATCTCAGATGTGGATATGCCTTTAAACTGTACCGCCCAAGAAAATGGAAAGTCCTGCAGTAGAAGCAGGCATTTTAACTAAAGTGAAAGCCCCAGGAGGGCTGAGATCTTTCATTTTTTTTACTGCTATGTGCTCAGCATCTGAACTGGCACATAAAAGGTGGCAACAATTACTTACTGAATGAGTATTATTAAATTATCTAGTCTAATATCCTCTTTTTATTTTACAAGCAAAGACACAGAGACTAGGAAGACTAGAAGATTTGCCCAAGATAACAAAGTTAGATAGGCAAAGCCAAAACCAGAACTAAGGTTTCCTAAACTATAGTGATGCTCACTGCACTAATCTTTAATTACAATTACCCCAAATCCATCATTAGTATAGTTATATAACATACTAAGACCGTTCTACTTATCATCAATCAAAAGGAACACTGCTGTGAACAGCTATCCCATTAGAGGAGCATGTGGCTTTAACACAATTACCGTGTTGGCATGCTTCCTCTGGGTTTATAAAAGTGTCTGTATTGTCACAGCTCCATGAGAAAAAGCATGCATCATTTAACATGCAATGAAGCAGAAAACCACCATCAACACAGGATCAGTAATGTTTAGGTAAGAACCTGCATTACTGAAAATCATTCTTTACTTCCTAATATTCAAAAAAGAAGGTACATCCCAAGGTACTGTCTTTATCCCTAGCCTAAACCACTCACCATATAACATTAGACTGCTGCTTAAAACACTGGCTCTTAATTGAAATACTACAGCAAGCAAAGCAAAACAGGCAGATACACAACTCTACATGCTCACAAAGAACTTCAAAAGTAGGGGGTTTGTGCTAATTAGGTCTGGATGTTTCCAGAAAAACTTGTGAGGACCTAGGCTACTCTTGAAGCTCTTTTGATTAACACAATCCTGGGCACACAACGGGGTGGGTGTGACTGCAAGCTGAGTGGCTCCTGTCCTCTGCCAAGATCTCAGGCATGGGATTTCTCCCGGTAGAATCAAGTGCACAATTTTAAGACACAAGATTTACAGAATGGAAAAGTATACATTTCTGCATTTCAAAAACTGTGGTGAAAGGATGAAGGCAGGTTTTTGTTTAAACTTTAAGACAAAGTTGTGCAAAGAATAACCATTAACCCAAAGAATATTGGCAGTAGATGAACAGTCCTAATCGGCCATTCTTCCCAAATATATCCAACATTTACAAGGAGAAGAGACGAGAATGGGAAGAATAGGAAGAAAAACTATCTGGAGAATGAGAAGGAATAACACAAACAGGCAGATGAAAAGACTGCACAGGCTGGAGGAAGACTGACAGTGGAGTATGTGCTCACCATGCATGACCACCAAAAACACTGCCATTAACTAGTCCTTTCCCTTGTGGATTTATTTTTATTAAGTACCAAATGGTCTAGAAAATGCTATGATCTCTATACAAGTAAGTACAAATATACTCTAAAAAATATTTGTCAGTTTAATTATCTTACATGATGATCAATAAGTTATTTTTGAAATAATCTAGTGTTGCCCACCCTAGTTATAACACACCATACTATACTTACTAGTTTTTAAAGAGAGACAAAGGACTTATAAGAAAGACTATTTCTATGAAGATATAAACTAATATCTGGTTTAAATTAAGACCATACATTCAAAACATGAGATGCAACCCTTTGGTACTTGGAAGTCTAGGGAGGATCAGGTTTCATTCAAATTATGTATTTCCTCTGCCCTCTCTCCTTTTCAATAGAACCCAAATTTTGCTCGGCAAATCTCCCCCTTCCACATATGTTCAGCAGAGGCTGGCTCCAGGATGGATCACAGGATAGGTTCTACCAGTCTAGAGCAATCACAGACTCTCCCTCCCCTTGCTAAGAAGACATACGCAAAGTCTGTTAGGGAGCTTCCAGTGAAAGACTTCTTCCTCTAAACAAAGCAACAAGGAGAAGATCCCTCTCCTGCCTCTCAATACTGTTTACAGAACCAGAAATGCATGACCATCTTGAGTTCAGTTCTGACCATACAGCTCAGTGTGTCTAACTGATGAAGACCCAGCAGGGTTGGGAAGTACTTTAAATAAGAATGAAACAACAAAACAAATTAAAACATAAGATTCCCCTTCTTCATATATTGCAGAGGGGGTATTTGAAAATTAGGGCATAATTTTCAATAATGTCCAATTCCAATAAAGATCATGATAAGTACTCACAACCTTATGTGTTGGGGAGGGCAGACCTGCTGACCTAAGGATTAAGTTGAGAGAAATCTGTGCCAGGCACAACCTTCCCCTCAGGCAACTAGAACCACCCTAGAATTAGCTTCCCTTTCCTGGAGTAACAGCTACGCAATCAAAGGCAGTACATAAATCATTAGGGATGCACCTGGGATTTAGCTCAGTGGCACTGTGCCTGCCTCACAAGTCCAAGGTCCTGAGTTTGATCCCTAGTACAAAAATATAAATCATTAGGGATCCAATTACTGGACATCCTTATTCCCATAATCATAACACACAGAGCCCTTGAAACGCTGGATATAGCACCAACTAACAGAGGGTTGGAGACATTCCAACCCTGCTGGGTCTTCATCAGTCAGACACACTGAGCTGTATGGTCAGAAATACTGGTGAACTGTATTTGTTCAAATCCTCTCTCTTAGATGTTATCCCAATTCTGTGTGATGAACAGAGCTGAAGCTCCATTCCCTCTGTAAGAAGAATCCACACTCTAACACTCAGATAGTATGGTAGTTTGAAGATTAAGTTTGAGAACCAAGTAGAGCAAAATGATAACTCTTCCTCTGCCTCATATTAGCCATGTAATCATGAGCAACTTATTTAGCAGTACTGAGTTTCAGTTTCTTCATCTAGTGATATGCTAGATTCTATACATGAAGTGGTTGGCATATAAGATAAGTCGTGGGACACTGTCATCAAATAGGGATCCTCTGGGGAAAAAAGGTGGAGAGGACTGTCTCCGTTTGTTCACCAAAAGCAACAGTAATAATACAACAGAAACAATAGAAATAATATCAACTATTTTTTGAGCACTGCTCTAAAAACTCTGCATGTACCAATTTCTTCAATCTTCACAATCCTTTGAAGTAGAAGCTGAAATTATTCCCAGGTTACATATGAAAAAGGTAAAAGAACTTACACAAAACCATACCACTAAACAGAAGAGCAGGATTCAAACCCACGCTCCCCAACTCCAAAGACTATGTAGCACTGTCACCAATCCCAAAATGACTTCACTACTGTATAGCCAGAACCTAGCATAAGGCCAGTTAGTTAACTGTTGAAGAAAGTAAAAATCCATAAATTATTACTACCATTTGGGGCTTTACAGCCACTAGCAACATGTACTTGAGTACCTCTGCCCTCCCCCATAAACCCCACTAATTTTCAGTATGTGAGTCAGGTGAGTATCTTAAACCTCTTCTTTCAAAACAAGTATTTACTGAATATTTTCATAGTATATGCACCAGACATCAATAATATAGATGAAAAAAGAATCCTGTTCTCAGTCTAGTGAAGGACACAGATAGCAAGATTAGCAACTCGTCTGTACTCATAAATTTTAGTAATTTAGATTCAGAAATTACTATTCGTTTGAAAAGCTGCCAGTTTTCTTAATAACTATCACTGTCAACTCTTCAGGAAATCACACACATGCATCTTTCTTTCTCATTCTCAACTGTATTTGGAAAAGACTCATTTGCTCTCTGGTTGAACTCAAATAACTTGAATTTAAAAATATAAAACATCTTGGTTATAAAATGACTCAATATCAAAAATCAAAATAAATTTCATTCTTTAATTAGCAACTCATTTAAATTAGCCAAATAAGAAAAAAAATGTGGCAAAAGAATACTCATCAGATTTAAGAGAAAAATCCAAGGCGCACAGAGCACATGAAAAGATGCTCACTGCACTGCTAGCACAAGAAATGAAGCTAAAAATGTAGACTGGAGGCATCCACAAGTTTACAAATGTAATCGCTGAGCAAGGGTGTTGAAGCAGTCACTTCATACAGTCCCCAGATGGAAAAGTAAATTGGTACAGACACCTCACGGCAATCAGTGTGCCAGAGCTACCAAAATTCCAAATGTGTACTCACTCTAAACTACTCTAGTAACCCTGCTTGTGGTAATGGATACTACAAAACATTTGCACATACATAAAATAATTATGTACACAATGATTCACTACAGCATTGTAACAGCCAAGGACCAACATCCATCAACGGGAGACATTATGCCACTTTCAAACAACAGAATATCATGCAGCTATGAAAAAAAAGTTTAGCGATTCCACCTCAGTTATAGAACTTATGGCAAGGTACATTGTTAAGTCCAAAAGGCAAGATTCAAATATGCAGTATACGTAATATGCTAACTTTTGGGCTGACAGCAAAATGTGATGGAAATAATATAAATAAGTGAATCTGCACACATAAGAAACCAGGGAAGCATACAGAAAAGTGGTGATGACTATGGGGAGTGGTGGGTGACAAAGAGATGCAGATATAGGAGACAAGGGTTACAATGAACCCAAGTTCTCACGAACGGAAGTGCTTTATCAGGAGAACAATATTTACACAGTACGTGAATGGATGGCCTGCTTCCTTGGCGACAATCCAAGTGCCACCAGTGCCTACCACAAGCCATGCCACTTTGCCCTGTCACACAGCTCTAGCTACATGAACAGTAAGAGCACAGGAACCTTCCATTCTCTTCCAGTGCAATAAGAGTATTTATATAGAATTCATTTCCTGGCATACGAAATTCAAGACTGTCCCCATATCCTCAAAGAAACTAATTTCTGCTACTGTCCAATTCAGTACACTTCACAAACCCATCCCAACTCCATATAGTTTGCTCTCTCACGTAGTATAACCTCAACACTTAAACTTTTAGAGTAGGATATTTTTAAAGAAGTATTATCAGTTGTTCATTTGAAAAAATACAGAGTTCCTTCTTAAGTGCAATTAATAGGACACACATGTGTAAATACAGAAAAGTTTCTCTGGCGTGAAAAATTAAAAGTGTAAAAAAGGATCAAAATGTATAATTGATAACGTGCAATAGGAAGAAAAGGTCCAAAGGAGTAGGAGAAGTGGGAGGGGTAGGGGAAAGGAAAGAAGGGAAAATAAAAGTATGAGAAAAGAAATAAATGGAAACAAAGTCTTTGTAAATAGGGAAGGGAGGGCAGGGGAATGGGGAAAAAATAAGAACCAAGATACGTCACGTAAAGGTACAAGATCCCAATGATGAAAGAAACTTTATTGTATACCTAAAATGTACCAATAAACTAAATGGGAAAAAAAAGAAAGAAAAAATACAGAGTTCCTGAGAAAATCTTGCTAGTTATTTTATCCTTCTGAGCTCAGTGTGGAGTTGAAACAAAAAGGTGTCTTTCTCTAACAGTAATACTGGTGCATTTACAGATAGGCTAAAAAGATTATTCCTATTCTCTCGGCGGGGGGGGGGGGGGGGGGCAGGAGCAAGACACTGGGAAACAGAGTTCTCTTAAAGTTGAGGACATTCTTTAAAAGGGAGGATAAAATGGAATGGGAAGATGCTAAGTGTGTAAGCTGGTCACACACAAACATCTTCTACCTCTTTCAGCAGCATCTACTTTATAGGAAAATGCTGGCCTGACAAACACAAGGATGTCATCATGTTTCCTGTCCACACCTCTGCCCTGCTCCATCTGCTACTCTGCTCCCATGAAAGGGTGAAATTGTGTGAGATGAGTAACTACATGTTCCTATTCAATGCCATGCATCCAGTGGCTTCTCAGTAAATAGCTTTGGTAATGTTTCTAGCATTTGGGGAGCACTTATTTGGACCACCATCAAGGAATGCACTATAGAAAAGAAAAATACACTAGTGAGCAGTTTCTTCCAGAGACATCACAACCAGGTTCAAACAGAGCAATGACAGCACCAACCATCTCCCTTGATAGTAACTAGGGATACATACTAGGGAGTGTACTTCTTCTGACCTCACCCCAGCTAGCCTATGCATAAGCTCCCCACCCATCACAAAATGCATTTCAGTGGTAATCTACAACTAATCTATTACCATTTCTGTCTAAATAAGCTCTAGGACCTGTAGTTATTAAACAACACCAATGGTTCAGTAGGCTCTTCCCAAATAAGCTAACGACAAATCCACCAAGGTTAATTACACAGGATAAATGCACAGGCTTCAGGCGCTGCATTTTAATAGGTCCTAAGACAAAAGCTTGTCAAAGCCAATCAACTCCCCATGCTATGACAAGTCCACCAAGCTGGATCCTAAATTGATCTCATACTTTCAAATCCTCTTCTCTGTAAGCTTTCAAGTGCTGCAGTGGACAGACATAAATGCCTACACCTTGTCACCAAAAAAACCTCAGTTTTAAAATTGTGGTCATTAGCTCTTTTGTTATTTTAAATATTTATAATACTTTCAAAGAGTTATGCTAATGCAGGATGTATGCTCTAAAGAATAAGACTATAAGATGAATGAGTTGTCTACTTTGGGTGAACATGTCCAGATGCTGCCACCAGCCCAGGACGTAGAATTAGGACCTTCCAGTCCAGAGCCATCAGAGCAACTTCCCCTAGGCAAGGAAAACTGTAACTACAATGGAATTGTGGACCTGTCAGTTGGAATGCTATAAACCTCTTTCCCCCCCCTTTTTTAAAGTATTTCTACCCACGCACTTTAGTTTAAAAGTACTCTACTAATTAAGAGCTTCAAATAACTACTGTTAAGTGGTTCTGGCTATGACAAGTTTTTACTTTAGCTAAATGTATCCTTGGAGGTAAAATTCTCAAAGTTCAACATCTGTGCAAGCGATGTGGTAGAAGATCCTACTGGAAAATATGCCAGGCATTTAACCTTCAGAGATCATCAAAAAAATTCAAGCAAAAGTAATATCACTAAGTTAAGTTCCAAATTAACTTCTGTGATCTTGCTATGTTGTTAAACTATCTATCATCAATATAACATATAATCTGTATAGCACTACCAAAAAAAAAGGTGAGAGGTAAGGGGAGGGTAAAGGGCAGATATAACCAAAGCACGTTATATGCATATATGAAAATGTCACAAGAAATGCATTATTTTGTTCAATTAATATGTGCTAATAATTATATTTTTGTTAAAAGATGGGGTAGATGAGCGACTGGCTGTCCCAGTCATCAGCATCGACCCAACGGTTATCATTTACTCAACCCTCACACCCAGGTTGCCAGTAATTTGAAGAGACAATTCTTTGTTGGGCCAAAAAGAGAAAACAATCTCCCCAAGTATGCTCCCCAAGAAACCGTGACTTCAGTGGTATTCCCTGCAGTGTCAACTGAATGAAGAAATTACAAAGATCATCTTCTAATTATGGTGGTACTACTTGTCATTTTGTAGGGAATTAGCACTGAAACAAAGGTGGGTTTTTTTTTTTTTTTGGTTTGTTTGGGTTTTTTCTGAGGATTGTTAAGGCAGATCAATTACATAAAGAAAAAGCAACAAGATTTTTCCTTAATCTGGATATCAGAATCTAAGTAACATGGTAAGTTTTCACATTTCTTCACTGTGAAAACATCAAATATTCAGCAATAAAAGATACTGATACTTATCCTTATTTAAACATATTTACTTAGGGTTAAACTGAAATTTATTCTCTCTAAGCCTGCTGAAATAAACAGCATACCACTAATACAAAGGTGTCACAGTACTTTCAGAAACAATTAACTTTCATGTAGTTTATCACTGCAAAAATCAATTGTGAAACAGCAGAACAAGTATGTAAAATAAACCAATTAGCTTCATTACCTTCCTAGGTCACACCTAGAAAGGCTATTATTATGTTAAAGATAACATGCTTGCTGAAATTCCGTATTTGCCTAGAAAAATACAAACAGGTGTCCCTAAAACAAACTCTGGTCACTAAAAACTGTATTTTTCCCCATAAGACTTGACTCAAATAGAACCAAACAGACTGTATCTCCTTTGCCACCAAACTGTACTACCCAGATTCCATCTACTCCACACATCAGTAGACTCTCAATTTTCAGTCCCATAGTTACTTAATCACACTCAACAGCAAACTTCCTTTACAAGCAAAAACAAACATAGGCCACAAAACCCAAATGCGACAACAGCCATGTCCTTAAAATTGCCCCTTGGAAGGAATACATACGCAGCTTTCAAGCACATGAGCTCGCTGTCTGCTGACCGCTGTCATTGGGAGACTGTGGGAAGCAGATGGAAATCCCT
Source organism: Heterocephalus glaber (assembly GCF_000247695.1). The sequence continues at coordinate 5,158,474 of NW_004624753.1, forward strand.
CGTCCACAGGCAGTGAGCAAAGCAGGCCCCGCCCTAGCTGCACCCTGCTGAGAAGGGCATGCTCCGTAGAAGAGCCCATCTGGGCTCCAAGCCACTTCATTCCTCAGCTAGAAAACTCACACGGGTCAAAGAAAAAAGTCAGCTTCCTGCTGCCAATTCTATCTACTAAATGAAGAATACTACATAAAACCCATAACTATGTATTTATAATTTTTATAGTTCTATTATTACTGAGTTTTTTCTCAGTTTTTGTGGTAATGGTTTTGCTTTGCTTTGGGTCTCCATCCCTCAACTTTGTTCTCATTTTTATCATTTTAATCTGCTCTATAGACACCAAAAGTGTATGTATTTAACACTGAAATCACCTTTAGCCATAAACTACTGAAAACTACTACAGTTTCAGATATAAAAAAATACACAAATCTAGACCTAATTTTCAATATATAAAGATGAAATGCCTATCTTGACTCATTTGTAACAAAAATGGCTTTTCATTTGCATCATATATAAAAATAGCCTTTTTGGAGGGTAATCCATTTTCCAGGCCCCCTTCTTTCTCTCTTAGACAGAAGCTATCTTTCTCTCAATAAATTTTTCCTACTCTTAAAAAAAAAAATAAAAGTAAAAAGATGCTTCTTTTAACCTAGATTGTGTATGTACCATGCTATAGACATAAAGCAGATAACTCCCTACTTTATACTGTCAATTCTAAACTGGGAAATGACTGCAAATAAGATAACCCTACATTCATCTACCCTACAACTACAAATATTCATGGAAGCAGAGTAAATGTAAAGTCACTAAAGGGAAATGTGTCATTTCTAAAATGCATCATTCTAAGGGCAAAATAATCTGAGAAACAACTGCCGTTAATTAAATTCACCCCCCCCCATTACATTTCTGCAATTTAAATTCTGGAGCTCTTTCCCAGTGTACATATTTGCATTGATTCGGGGCTGAGACAGTCCTTCTGTGCATTTGTTAACTTCACCCTGCTACCAACATGCTCTTCACCAAACAGTCCCTAAATCAACGAGTAATTACCTAGATATATTCACCTAGAGCAAAGCCTTGAAGGAAGGGTGAAAGGAAGAGAGGGAGGGAGGGAAGGAGGAAAGGGAAGAGGAAGATGAGAAGGAAGAGGTCTTTCTTTAATCACAAAGAAAATACTTTTGAAAAAGTTATTCTTTTTGTTTGGTTTTTGAAACAGGGTCTTGTTACCTAGTCGAGCTGGCCTCAAACTGACCCCAATCCTCCCATCTCAGCCTCCGAAGTGTTGGGATTACAGGCATACACCACCACACCCAGCTAAAAAATAATTCTGTATAATGAAAGTAAGCTTTATTATCTACCACAATTTTCACTGGTTCACAGAAATGGCAATTTGGTGAATTTTTTTTGAAGAGCCACCAATTTTATTCAATTGAGAAAGCCATCCTTTATTCAGACTAAGTTCTCACTTTTTACAGTGAATGTATTTTAATAGATACGATGGCGGCAGCACTGGCTGCAGTGTGGCAGATGCTGGGAGGCCCGAGCTCCAGGCAGGCTTCTCCCAAGCACAGACTTGCCCCTCCCTCCTCAGTAAGGACCAACCCTAACCCTAACCCTAACTGAGCTCCCTTACACTTCACACTTCCTGGGCTGCGCCAACTCCCACCGTGAGGTGAGTGGAGACAGAGAGGGAGGCTGAAGGACGAGCAGCTCAGGGTCTCACGAAAGTGATGGGCCTGGAACCCAGGGGAATGGGGACCCGAGAGCTCCTGCAAGCTCCCTCACACCACGGTCTCCCTCCTGCCACTGAGCAAGGCAGCCACGCACAAACACTAGCGGACCTCACCACAAACCATGCTGACAGCTCTGTCGTAGATCTCCAGCCTGCAGAATTGTGAGAATAAATTTCTGCTGATCAAGCCACCCAGTGGATGGTATTATGGTATGGCAACTGGAGCCTTCTTAACTACAGAACCAATGCCACTACTCAGCAGATCTGGGCTTCAAAATAAAAGATCTTACTCACAAGATATCTTATTGTTCAAACAGAGCTTAAGAGAATCAAGAAAGTGAATTTTGTGGCACTATGATTTGAAAATAGAACCCAGAGAAATTGAGTTTCCAAACTCATATATACAGGGCTGGGGATTTAGCTCGTGGTTCCAGCGCCTGCCTCACAAGCGCAAGGTCCCAAGTTCGATCCCCAGTACCAAAAAACAAAAAAACCTCATATATCCAGTAAGCACCAGCATCAAAATATATACCAGTTAGACCTACTTCAAAGCCAATGGACTTTCAGCTTTATTACCTCTATTTTAACATCCTTGTTTTCCAAATAAGTAAACTAAACCAGACAAGAGAAATAACTTGTATAATCCAGTGGGTTATTAACACAGAAGTATAAAAATCCAGTGTCATTTATTCATTTCCAGTAAAATTTTAAATAAATTCAAGGGTGCAAAATATATAGGTTGAAACATCCACAAATGTTCATACGAATTTATATCTATTATATCTGTTTTGAGAAGACAAAAATACACCATGTTTTGATATGGTACTACTATAAAGCAGGAAATTAGAAGGTCTATCCTCAGGATGTTATTTTTAAAATATTAAAGGGAGGCCAGGGATTTAGCTCAGTGGCACTGTGCCTGCCTCAAAAGATCAAGGTCCTGAGTTCAATCCCCATTATATATATATGTGTATATATATATATATACACACATATATATAGATATATAAACTTGTTATTAGGGTGGGAAATATTTTTCCTTTATGTACATGAATTTACACATGGAATTTTATCTTAAATTTAGGATCATAATTTTTTGACTTTTAAAACTGGTTAAATAAGTTGTAGAGGACCCAATAAGCTAATAGATCAATGTGTAGCTCCACAACGTGGATGAACTTCAGGTGTTCTATAAACTTTTCTAACAACCCACACCTTGGCTATATCCACAGCAGTATCAATGACCTCTGATGTCAGCAGGATGGGACAAAACCTTTTTCCACTAACGCCTTGGCCCCAGTGTGCAAGTTCTCTTTGACCACATACCACCACAGCTTAACTCCTCTCAGACTCCAAATCCAGAATAATCTGCCCGTGAGTCTTCTGAGAAATTTCCTTCCTACCAGATATCTTAGCAATTTTAGACTCATGTGTTGAATTACATTTATTAAAATGCAGTATTATAAAGTCTTACAGATTCATGGGACAGTGAGGGGAAAAGTATACTACGTGAACTTAGTATTTTACAGAGGATACAGAAAGTGGAAGCAGATGGTAGGTAGTGGGGGGATAAAGGGGTGGAGGTTGACAATCCTAACCAAAAAGTTGTTTTTTTAAAAACATCTAAAAAGTGTTAGGAAAAAGCTCTTAACAAATCTTTTTTTAATTAACTCCAAAAGTCAAAAGCATCACTTAAAATTATACAATCAGATCAGTGTATGATCCAGTAATTAAAGTGCACTTTTTTCCATTTTACTATATGATTTAATTATCAGAACACAGAATTACAACAAATTCAGTTTAAAGATCTTAAGGTTGGGGGCAATTCTAGGATCAGGCAAATCCCATTCTGTAGAATGAGTGTTGCAATGGGCTGAGCAGAAGGTACCAAAAAAGAGGGCTGAGGAAAGCAGAAACAGAGCAGAAATAGGTTCCTTTCAAAGTTACCCTCTTTATAGGATTAAAACAGGAGGGCTTTCCTAGGCTGCCAACTCAGATAAATCGATCAGTTGCCGACTTTCCTGGTCTTTGTGGCTTCTTTGTTTTGATTTTGAAAATAACCCACTTCAGAGTTTGCTTTGATTATGTGGCACCTAACATAACTCCATTCTGGTTTAGTCTGGTGCTGTGGAGCCTACCCCAAACTAAGAGTGCCCTCCAAATTTCATTTAACATGAGTAAGAAACATTTGCTGAGTTCGTTCTTTGCCACAGACACTAGTCTTGGCCTAAGGACTTAGAGAAAGTTCATTCCCATACAGTCTGAGGAAATTCATAGTCCAGAAGGGAGGACAGACTCATAAACAGATCATTACACCACGTGTGCTACAGACTTGTCAGAGAGGTACAGGAAGGGCACAGAGGAAGTGGTCAACTTCCTGGAGAGGTCAAGGGAAGCATCGTAAGCTTGCAGTATTTTGGCTCATTCTCACACTTTGAATGAGCCGGTGCCACCGCTAGGCAGAAATGACAACAAAAAGATTACAGAAAATGAAATCACTTATCACAAAGATCACACACACGCTAATCGCCTATCATTGATTTTTTTCCCCTTCAATTTGTAGAAAGAAAACTGTTTCCCCACCCTTCCTCACCTCCCATCATTTCCCTTTTTTACTCCTTTACTTTAAAATAGCCACTATTGTTCCAATAAGGCCCTACTAAAACCATGTAAATACCAAATACATCAACACAGGATTAATATCAAAAAATGTATAAAACTGAACAATGCTCCCATCAGTGAAACCTGGGAAAACCCTAAAACATACATAATAAGGTGTCTTACAAATCAAGGATGCCATCAGGAGGTACACTACACAGGAGACCCTCTCTGCCTTTCCACGCACACCTTACCCTCCTGCCTATATCTGCAATCCGCAATGGCTTAGCCACTCATTTGAGAAACTAGTGTTTCCAATACTTCACAGTTTTATTAGCCCATCACAATCTGAAACTATAGTTCTGCTCACTTCTGAAATTTCCCTCTCCAAACTTGAATTAGAAAGAAAACCCTAAACACAACTGCTAATATGTTCTCAATCCATAGCCCCATCCACTCAAATAAACAAAAAATGTCCAATGTCAGGCCAAGATACTCACCATTACCTTTGCCTATATGATCTGCATTTTAATCCTATACATTTGGATTTTGCTAAGATTTATTTATACTACAAGAGATTTATTTTTGTTTGCTGATGACTGCTGCAGATACAGACCTGGGTACATCATGGCTCTGGCAGTGAGAGAAGGGCATTTGAATAAATAACTATACTACAAAAAGAGCTCTGATGTGGACATAAATGATTTAACAGTACCTGACTGGATGTGGGAAGGAGTGCTTCACAAGGTGGCATGGGAGCTGTCATTGGAGGAGACAAGGGTGCTCACAGGGCGAATTCTAAGTGGGCATAATACACTCCTCAGCATGGGAATGGTACAGGAAGGCCACAGCACCGTAAAGATAAACAGGGAACAGTGAGTCCTGCATCTGCCTGGAACATAGGGTGGGGATTAGAGGAGATGGGAAGAGGAAGCAAGAGCCAAACAATGCATGATCAGTGAGTATGCTAAATCAGATATTTTTATTCTATCCTGTAGGCAATGGAAAATAATATCAGCTTTGTGTTTCTGGAGGATTACTTTGGCAGCCATTGAGAACAAATGATACAATGAAAGGAAACTGGTTAAAATGATGCTCCTGTGATCCAGGAGAAAGACAGGGTCAACAAAGATGCACATAAAGAGATAGAGGCCAGAAACGGTTACCCAGAAAAGAGACAGGAATTAATACTGTGAATTAGATTGTAGGGATAATGGCGGACGAAGTTCCCAGGTTCCTATCAATCAAAGGATAGACAGTACTGCCACTAACCTACAGACAGCTTCCAATAACACCAGGAAACATGGATGAATGAAGCAGAAGCTTCCACTTTGATGGCACATGGACCGAAGTGCCCAGGTGACATTCAGATGGAAAACAAGGCTAGTAGGAAATGTGTATCTGAATGAGCGGCTGGGTTCCCACATGAAGATTTGGAACTAATTGGTCAACCAGTGTTATCACGGGTGGATAGAACCCTCAGGCAATACAGAGCTTTAAAAAAGTGTTCATAATAAATCCTTAGGTAGACAGATCAAGAAACCTATCAAGGAAGAATGAGCATCAGAGACAAAGCAAATCCAGAAAGTACTGGGATTTCTGGGCCCCATGTCTATCTACATCTGTGTCAGTCCTGTCTTTCTCTCCTGCATCACCATACCATCATCTTAACCAAATTCCTTTCACTGCATCATTTGTTCTTACAGGACTGCCAAAGTAATCCTTCAAAAATATGAAGTTAATATTACTCTCCATTACCTATAGGATAGAGTTAAAATATCTGAGTTTAGTTGGGTTAAAAAGTATCATAAGATTGCAGGTAACTCAAAAAGCAAGCAGGGTAGGGGGCAAGTGACTAAAGAACATACTGAAGAAGAGGGTAATAAGACACATAATCTCTGAAGTCTAGTAATAAAGGCTAGAGAAAGAAGCAAGTGGTAACTGCCAAAGACTTGAGGGTTAAGGGACAATGTCCAAGAGAGGTTTGGGTGGTTTCATTTGGTGGAAGCTTTTGGTGGGAGAAACAGAGGGCAGAGGTTCAAGACACAAAGGGGAAAGAAAGGAAAATGAAGGGCATGTAGTTGAGAAGAGATACAGGAAAAAGCATCAAAAGCTACAGAATTTAACCTTAGACAACAAGAGGGATATTCCTACCCCAGAAACCAGAGGGAAGGGTAATGGGAAATATACATGGGCTGGGAGAGAAATGGGTTTAAGGAAGCTAGAAAAGACAGGAGTGGCTCTGAGCCCTGTTCCCTCTCTTAAATAACTTACAATCATCTGGGGTGGGGGGGGGACACTAAGGAGGAAGGTCTAAGTTCTGGAGAAAATACGGTATAGGAGACTGAACCTAGAAAATATTCAACAATAATTCTCCTAGCATTTGTGTAAGCATGTGGCACTAGGTAGGTTAAATTCAAGAATATTCAACATGAGAAGTCATTAGTATTTTAAACTGCAAAGGTCTGGGATTCCCTGCAAAATCTTCAATTTTCTAATATGTCCCTGGATTTGTAAATCAGTGTCTACTAAATTACCCAGAAGACTATAATCAAATGAGTGTCAATCTTATCAGATAGAGGCAGAAAAGAATTAAAACTAACTCACTGGAACTGTAAGGTTTGAGGAGGAGCATTTTGTTTTCATCACAGTCTGTGCCCTTGCACTAAATTTACTTTATAACATACAGTAACTACAACGGGATTCCTATTCTTAAATTATGAAGCCTACATCTCAATAAAATGCCAGTTTAATAGACAAGACAATCAAGACCATCATCGCCACCAGAACCCCATAAGAACATGTGAAAGGTATTAAAACAAAACCCCTTTTATAGAGCTGGAGCTGTTCCAGGGTGGGCCTTTAAGACATTCTGACAGTGCACACAAATACTATCTCTGGAACCAGCCCAAAAAGGCACAGCTGCAAGACATCTTCGACTGAAGTTGTAACTGACTCAACAGCAGCTCTTCCTCTTAGCAAGAGAGTGTATAAAAGCCAGCAGCAGAGCTATTTTCCCCTACAAACTATTTAGTAGAACTGCTTTCTCCTAATCCAAATTGTAACTTTATTAAAAGGCTAAAATTGACAGTGTATCTTTTTTAATTTAAAAAGAAAATATTAAAATTACTAAAAAGCATCTATGTATGGTTTTCATTAAGAAAACTCCCCAGGGCTGGGGATTTAGCTCAGTGGTTCCTCCACCTGCCTCGCAAGCGCAAGGACCCAAGTTTGATCCCCGGTACCAAAAAAAAAAAAGAAAAAAAGAAAACTCCCCCAATTGAACCTAGCAGAGAAACATACATGTTTAAAGTTATAACCCATCATCATCACACAAGAAGACTGGATCTACAGAACTTTTTCCATCCAAATAGCGGAGAGGGGTGCAGGGCTGGGGACTGACCCCAGGACCAGCACATCCCGAGCCCTTTTCTTATTTTAACACACAGTGTAGTCACCCAGGGTGAACTAGAACTTGTGATCTTCCTGCTCCAACCTCCCAGAGTCCTGAGATCACAGGTATACACCACCATCTTGATACTTTATTCCACAAACTTTAAAATCTATGGCTTAAGTAAATAACAACTGCAGTTAACCCCAAGTGTTAGATATAGAAGATACATTCTGTAACTTCTCTGACAATAATTCATTCTGAGTAACAACAAAAAAGGAAATAAAGTAATCAACAAATGACTTAATTAGATTATCTAAAATTACAGAGAAACAGAACACTAAAAACTTGTGCCAAAATGCAAAAAATCCAATATTCTAAACCCAAGAGATAAGTGAACTCTTCAGCCTAAGCTTCAAATGTGTTTTCAAAATCCCCTACTGCTATTGTTCTAAAGCACAAGACTTTACTAAGAGTAATAGGTTTGTCTGTTTTGTGACCAAGCTCTCCACTCTACCAACAGCCTCATTTTTGCTTCAAAGCATCTCCACACAGCAAGGATTACTAAATTCATTTTATACTTGAATAACATGAAGCTCAAAGAAACCAAGTAACTTCCCTTCATAGGTATGAAATGCAAAACTGCGCCACGCTTAGTCTCCAGGCCAGCTGACTGCATCCTGGCAGGACAACATGATACCTGTTCTGTAGACCTCACTAACTCCAGAAGCAGCCTCACACACACCTGCCCACATCCTGAGCTTGCACACAGGCTTTACCTCACACATCACAACTTGATTCAACTCCTGTTTCTACTCTAACACAGTGTATTTCCTTTAACATCATTCTCAATGGAGAAAGGCTGAATCCCTTCCTTATAACACTAGGAAAAATACAGGATGTCTGCTCTTTCCACTTCTATTCAGCATTATACTCAAAGTTCAAGCCAGAGCAACTGGGCAAGAAAATAAATTTAAAGGCATCCTTTAAAAAAATCTAGCCAGGCAAGTGGTACATGCCTGTAATCCCAGCACTGTGGGAGGCTGAGGCAGGAAGATCACAAGCTTGAGTTCTATATGAGCAAACTAAGCGAGGCCCTATCTCAAAATAAAAACTAAAATGGGATGGGGATGAAGCTCAGTGTGAAGGCCCTGGGTCCAATCCCCAGGTGGAGGGGAGCACTAACGGGGAAAAAAGAAGTAAATGATCTCTATTTACAAAGGATATAATTTTGTTTATAAAAACTCTACAAAAAGCAACAACAATAAGACAATAAACTAGTTCAGCACAGTTGCAGGATGTAAGATCAATATATACAATCAGTTTTATTTCTACATAAACAATGAACAACAAAAACAAAGTAATTCCACTTATCTTCAAAAATATACATAGGAATACATAGGAAATTTAATCAAAGAAGCACACAACTTATACACTGAAAACTAGAAAACACTGTTAAAAGAAATTTAAAAAGGTCTAAAAAACTGGAAAGGCATCTTGTGTTCATGAATTCAAATATTTAACAGTGTTAAGATGGCAATACTTCCCACAGTGATCCACAGATCACTATCAAAAGATCACTACCACCATCTACAGATCACCTATCAAGATTCCAACAGCTTTTTTTGCAGAAACGGGCAAAGTAACCCTAAAATTCATATGGAATTCCAAGAGACCCTAAATGGCCAAATTAATCTTGAAACAGAAGACCAAAGTGAGAAGATTCACAGTTTCTAATTTTAAAACTTACTACAATATGAGAATAATGAAAACAGTATCGACAGACATACAAACTGACAGAACAGACTGAGAGTCCAGAAATAAGGGTACCAAACCTATAGAACTTAAACCCTTATCTCACATTATAGACAAAAAATAAGTCAAAATGGATCAAAGATCTAACTGTAAGAGAAAAAAACTATGAAACTCATAAAAGAAAACAAAGGTATGATTTCATGATTCTGTATTAGGTAACATGTTTTTAAATGAGACCAAAGCACAAGCATGAAAGGAAAAAAATGAACTGGACTTCATCAAAAGATGTTTTTGTTAAATAAAAGACAATCCTAGGGCCAGGGATTTAGCTCAGTGGTTCTGCTGCCTGTCTCGAAAGCGCAAGGACCTGAGTTCGATCCCTGGTACCAAAAAAAAATAAAAATAAAAGACAATCTTTCGTTGAAAAGGGGAAATTGAAAGAATAGAAGAAAATATTTACAAACTATGTACCTGACAAGGGTCTAATACCTAGGGCAAGTTAATGTGTGTGTTCAATTTAGGCTACCAATAAAACAAAAAGGTGTAACTAATGAGTTAAGAGTGGAGATAAAATGCAATCAAAGAAAAATATTCCATTAACCTAAAGCAGTGGTGGCAAACCAAAGCATATACACGACACTGAGCTGTTTGTATCACTGAAAGCTCTAAAAGGTTTGTCGTTACTGAGCTAGAGGAAGTTGGACATGCTGGTTCATGCCTGTGATCCCAGTACTTGGGAGGCTGAGGCAGGAGGATCATAAATTCAAGGCCACCTGTGGCTACACAGGGAGTTCCAGGCCATCCTGACTACAGAGCAAGAGACCTTGTCACAAAAGAAAAATTGACAGGAAGTGTGAAACAGAAAGGGGAAAAAGAAAGAACAGGTGAGAGAAATAGAAAACAAATAGCAAGACGGAAGCCAACTATACTAACAATTCTATTAAATATAAACAGTCTAAAAGCATCAATTAAAAGGCAGCAATTGTCTGAGTCAAAGAACAAGGCCCAATTCTATGCTGTGTATAAGAAACCTACATTAACGTCAAGGATTGAGAGCAAGAAAATAGTCGTGTAGAAGCAAACTGTGCATGCAGAATAAATTGTGATGTTAAACCAAAGAGAGGACCCTGGATAGCAGAAATGAGGTGTTTTGTTTAATGCATGAATGAAGAAAAGATCTCTATAAAAATACAAACATCCCATAAAGTGTGACTTGTATTCTATGCTTAGGACATACAGTTAAATCCCCTAAAGTGCTTACAACTTAAGCAATTATACGAGTAAATTTGGGTCACACAGCATAAGCTGGGTTCAAGTTCATGTTTTGAAAACACCAATGGCGTTGGCCCTGAAACATGTTGATTTATTGCTCTGCCACTCCTCCTCTACCCTAATTTCCACCATCTACCAAGTTAGTAACATGCCTACATGGCTGTCTTCCACATCTCCACAGAATACAATGCTGATCATTCAGGGAGAGAAAAGCTTAAGTAGGTGTGGTAGGTATACCAAGTGTTCACTCACACAGTCTTCACAGATAGCCTGCAGAGCCTTCACTCACTCCCAACTGTGTTTTAATTTAATAAGCTAAGGGGCTTTCAACATGTCTAATTCATGTTTCATGTAAGAGGATGCTCACTGAGCATCCATACTTTTGCTTGCCTTCATAACTCTAACACTTCAGTATTTTTGTTCTTCGATTCCCAAAATATCTACATTCTTTAAAAAAAAGCAATATCCAGGGACAACCCACTTTCCGGTCCCCCTTCTGTCTCTCTTAGGCAGAAGCTTTCTTTCTCCCAATAAATTTTTCCTGCTGTTAACCTCCACTGTTCCTAGAATTCATTCTTTGATTTTAGAGAACAGGAACTCGTGTTTCGGATATCTAGTAGGTTTGGGAGTTACATCTCTTCCCCCTATATCATTATCATTGCTATTGTTACTATAACACAGAAAAGAACACTATATTTTAAAATTAACATTGCTTTTTCCAAAACATACATACATTTCAGGAATGTTCTCCAATATTTTTTGCAAACATTTATTTGCCTCATTATATAAACTGTTTTGCTAATTGCCTAGGAGTGTCTACTTACAAACTCTTTTTAAAGCTTAAAAGAACATCAATGAAAAATTCATTTGAAAATAAAAAAAAAATATCCAATATTATTTGAACTTACAACTCAACCCAAAGGCTCCCACATATATATTTCTTTCTACCAGTTTGTAAGGTTTTAAATTGTGGCCAAAAGTGCTCAACAAACATTTTATTATGCATTTTACTTATTTATTTAGTCAATAGCTAGAAAGATAAAAACAATACCAAGATGCATATATGCTTAACATGTTATCTTTGCTTTATTTCTCTCCAGAAAGAGATTTAGTCTTTGTAAAGAAAGTGTAAAAATATTTTTCAAACTTTAATTTGAGAATACTGTGAAAAGTTCACATTCTATGGTAATAATTTGTTTCTCTTGGATCTAAACCTACCCCACCCACTGGGTTCAGAAAAGTGCTTGGATAGAAATCCTAGAAGAGTGACACTTCCTGGAAATTTCAGTTGAAAAAAGAAAAGTATCTTTTCCATGAAGGGACAGCCAACAGCAAATAATACAAATGTTCTTTTGAATTAAAACCAAAATCTATTCTCACATGAAAGATACATTCTTTCAACAAATATTTCTTCAACAAGTATCAAGAGGGTGATTTACAAACAGATTTGTACCCACAACATTTGATAAACAGTAAGATTCCATTAAATACTAAACAAAATTATTCAGTAAGAAAAATTATGTATCCACAATTTGGTAGAACAGTTCCCAGCTCCCAGCACAACTGTCTTTATCATTTATATTGCTGGTGTGGCTGGCTGCATCTCTAAGCAATCAGGGCCAAAGACTACAATCTTATGTTCATATCCTCCACAGCCTAATAGAGTACCTGGCACGAACTAGGTAGTCAAAGGAATGAATGACTGACTGACTGAATGAATGAATCTAATTGATTAAGTAGTAACAGTTACTACTAAAAACCAGTTTTTAAAAAATAAGACTCAGTGTGGGTATCACTCATTTCTGTTCATCTAGGCTCACTCTGTTGTCCTTTATATGTATGGCTAACCCTGACATTACCATTTTGAACTTAGTTTGACTTGTGAAATTAGCAGCTCAGTCTTCTTACTCACCTGTGAATCCCCAGCCTGGAACACAGTGAAACTGGGCACATGTGTTTCATAACAAAGAGTAACAAATACCAAAGACAGCTCCTCAAAGAAGCACTCCCAAACTTCATGTTATTATTCTGTAGTAAACACAAGGTAGCAACAATAAAATTTACTATTACAATTAAATATTTGATCCTAGGAAAATTTATGCTACCAGGTTTTACTGCACAGAAATACAAGACCACTAATAAAGTTGAAAATATCATCTAGTACATTAAAAAAATATGAAATAAGGTCTTCCTGGGTCAGAAAAATTAGGAAATCCTTCACAACAGTCAGTATATAATCCTGCTAAAACAAGCATTTATTATTATTTTTTTAGTTCACTGGTGGAATACTTGCCTAATGTGCTTAAAGTCCCAGGTTCAATCCCCAGCACTGCAGTAATAATAATAATGATAATAATTTTCAATCCCCAGCACTGCAGGGCCTACATGATGAAAACCAAATTCCTCAGAGGAACCCCTGGCTTTAGCACAAATGGGCTCCAACCCAGCTTTGCAGTCTGTCTTCTGCTTCTCTTTTCTACTTCTCATGCTCCCTTAACGTCAGCCATCCCAGTTCCTTCAAAATGAAATGCATCTTCATGTTTCAGTGAATATTAATACTGATTTTCATTTTAGGTCTGGACTGTCCACTTCCCATGTTTATTCCTGGGTGGGGAAGCTCTCAGGGGAGCCACCTGAGTTCCATAATGTTAAAATAATACTGTATACGATCAAACCTAATAATAGCTCTGTTACTGATTTTTACTTTTTTTTTTTTTTTTTTGATACTGGGGATCGAACTCAGGTCCTTGTACTCACACAGCAGGCGGCGAAACCACTGAGCCAAATCCCCGGCCTGTTACTGATTTTTAAGCCACAAAATATCCAAAATGAGTCTTGGGTTTGAGGGGAACCCAGTAGAGTTATTTGTGAGTTTACAATACACAACTCACAAGTCTCAAGGCTGTGAAAGGGAAACCTGGTAGATGGCAAACCAATCCAGCAGCATCTCCAGACAAATTCACACACAGAATAAACAAGATGCCAATAATGTGAACCTCAGACTGACTGAAATGGGATCAGCGTAAGGTAGCCTATTCCCCAGATGGCCCTGAGATGCAACGTGGTAGGTGAAGGAAAACTTCCAGGGGCAGGAAGATCTCTGGTCAGGAATCACAGGAGACAGCTGAGGCCCAAGCAGTCACTGCTCTCACCTCCCTAGCCATCCACTCCATAAACAACACGACTAGCTCCTATAGGATGTGATGTGTCACACAACAAGGCAGGGCAGGCCAGAGAGTGTCCTGGGGAGATGTAGGTATGGGGCTCACCTCTGACAGGGAACAACACATGCACTCTGTGTTCTATGCGATAAGACACCGCCTCTAGATGCAGCAGCCCAACAGCACTTTGTATGGTCTGCCCTAGGTGAGGGAAGGACTGTGTTATGCCTATGAACACTGCACTGTGACAGATAGATAACTGCACTGAAAGGACCCATGCATTTACATATTATACTTAAACACACAGAGAAGTGTGTTCATACATGCATATCAGGCTAAAAGTATGCATGTGTATACAGACAGACCAGACTGAAAGTGTTGTGCATGTGTGTATAGATCCATATCAGACTCACGTGAGTGTATGTATATACAAACAGAGCAACCGAAAGTGTGTGCACACACGTGTGTGTACACATACAAACCAGACTAAAAAGAGTGACATGCCGCCCTCATAACAATCAACTTAACTGCCACGTCTCACTTCCCTTTTGGGCTGATGTGCATCATCCTTTCCTTTCCTCGGTCAAACCCCGTCTAATGAGTCTGAGTAGTTCTACTCAAGCAGTCGGGGTACAGATATAACTTGGAACCATCTCACATCCTCCTTCCCAATCCCTTTTTTATCTCCTCCCATTATTCTCTGTAATCCCTGGTTAACCATACTAGGACACATCCAGTCAATAAATACTGAGTGACAACCACAACAGCACAAATTTAAGTAGGTAAGGAAATTTGTTTTTTCTGTATATCCAATATAAATATTCTTCTCACTGTGCCCCAGTGTAGTATAGGGGCCTGAGGCACATTGTCTCTGCTGTGGAAAAGGACTGACCCCAGTATCCACTGGTCCCCTGGGAGACTTCCTTCCGCTTAGACCTCTGGTTATATAAAAACATCTATAAAGACTGAGTTTGTTTTTGCCGTCGAGTTTAAGGTAAGAGGATCTGTCCTGTACCAATAGTATATTTATATTTAAAAGAAACAGATGGAATGCATGACACTGGGCCTGGAATCCTAAAAACCTAGCACAGCTGATGCCCAGATGTACACAAACACTGTGACTCCTGCGTACCTCTGCCCAGGGCTGGGTCCAACAGAATCAGGAAACTGGAAAATCAACAGGCCAACACTTTAGGCAGGGTGAGGGCTTATTTGATCAGATCTTTATTTCAAAGTAAAACAAAGACTTGCTACACTTTTATGATCCTGAAAAACATCCAAAATGATCAGCCTATCCCTTTCTGGCACATAACTGTGGGCAATAAATATACACACTTTCTACTAATGGTGAAGTTTTAAACATTCATACCTAATGAATGACTGCCCTATAGGCTAAAATTCCCAAAAGTAAGCTCCATTATATTAACAATTAATGGAGACACATTGGACTTATTTTGCCAATGAAAAATAAGCAAGTTTAAATGGAAAATGTTGTTGTTTTAACCATGTGTACAGATTCACAGATAAAGACTGGAAATGCACAACCAAAATGGTAACAGTGTACATTCCTAAAATGTGGACGGCAAAGAAATTTTACTTTATTTTTTGGATGTTGCCAAGTTTTTGCACCTAACATGTATTGTTGCTGTAATTAAGAAATCTAAAGTCCCTTAAAGCAAAATAATGTACAGTTTCTTCCTTTATTTCATTACTCCTGCTTAGCATTTCAAAGGCAGCATAAAACAAGATGACAAAGTCCCAACACAGTTATAATAAATTAGAACTTTTCTAAGTGGTCTACATTTTTCTAAAACAGAGAGATACATTCATACCGTTGCTCCTCGAGCTTGGCACCATGTACAAGAAATCACTGGACTCAGAAGCACATGCTTTCAGACACTGTTATATGGAAGCACTTTTTAAATTAGATTTTAACTGGATTTAAAAGAATGAAAGGAATTTCCTGGATTTATCGGGGCAATTTCCCAACAGACTTTTGCCCCTACTTCTTCTTAACACAAGGATTAAAGCCACTTAGCAAATTACAGTGCAACTTGCCACTTTAAAAGCTATTGAGAATATGTAAATTAAGAGATTTTTTAAAAAGCAATACACATCAACAAAAGGCTTAAGAGTTCCCGCTCAGAAGTTGTTTTAATAGTTTCCTATGCAGTTAGTCACTTTTCAGCATCAAGCATCTGTGGTCACATCTAAATTGCAGAATGGATCCACTTTCAGACCACACAGGGACACGTACCTACTTAAGATCAAGACAGTCTTTCTTCATTTTGTTACCATATGACAAGCGCTACAGTCAAGCTTTCTCTACAACTTCATTAAAATATCAAACAATACATGCACAATTTCACACAGCACATGGACAGGGACATATTTTTCAGAACTGCAAAATGGCATCTGGAGAATGTCTCAAAGGAGTGACAAAGGCACTTCTTTAAGCCCTAACAAAGAGAACAATGTTTCCACTAAAATACTAAAGGGTTATTGCATTTCAGAGGAGAAAAAGCAGTAAAAACATAAAACAGAACTAAACATGTAGAAAGATAGTCTACAGAGAAAAATTAGGATCTATTGATGGAACAAGTTTAATTCATATTAACATATACAAGAGAGCTTAATAACTGTTAAATATCAAGTATTTCCAAATACTAAATTTGCAAAGAAAGATTTTAAGAAAAATACAAAAAAATAAAACAACTCAGCACCTGAACAAAAATTTTTCGATTTATAAGCACTGTATTTCTATGTGTTGTTTAGAAGATAGCTAATAAACAAGACATGCCAGCATTATAAGCAAGCTACCTACATGAGTTCCCTCTATGAGATGTACTGTCTACACCTCCACTTTACAGATGAAGAAACTGAAGCTTAGCGATACAAGATGACTCACCACCAGGCAGAGCTGGGTTTCAATTCCAAGTTCCGCACTTACCAGCTATGAAATTCTATTTTTCCAAGATATCTTTACTTTGACTTTCAAGACTATAGTCATCAAATAATGTTAATATGAATTAAAACCAAAATATTTTCAAAAATGGGTCAAAAACATTTTCCTAAAACAGCAGGCAAAAATGGAACTTGACACTGAATGAACTGGGGATGGAGAGGAAATCAGGATTCAAACACTCTTAATCAACCAAGTAACACTTTCAAAACACAAGACAGTAGCTTAAGAAATGTCTTAGGTTTTGCAAATGAGGAGACCTAGGGATGGAAAGAAAAGGGAGGGGAGGAGAGGGGAAGTAAAAAGAATTAAAATGGGTTATATACTATACATGCATCAACTCCCCCTGATGAATATAATTATTATGTACTGCAAACATGCAGTAATAAAAATGCAGAAATTAAGTTTTTGGTTTTTTTAAAGGCTTCGGAAGAAACAAGGAGAAGAAAGCCAAAACAAAGCAAATATCTGAAATACATTGGATGGAGGAAAAAAAGTAATTGGGACCTTAAGCTGTTCAACAATTTTCATCTGAAGTTTATATGCTTAGTAGACAGTACTCCAAAAAGTTTTTGATGACTTTTTATTGTTGGAAGAAAAAACACTGTCACATTTATAAACAATAGACTAAAATAAAACTAGTAAGTAAGTTACCAAGAGGTCAATTTTTCTCCCTGTGACTGTTTGTTTCTTGGACGCTACTTGTCAGCCCTTCTTAGAATCCTCCCAGAACACTACTCTCCAACTCATCCTCCTCACTTCCAGTTCTGATCGCATCACTCACCCTTTGGGAAAACCTGAGGGACTACTGATGAAGAAAGAAACCCCAAATTCTTCACCTGAGATGGAGAACCCTCCAAGCTCTGGCTTGACTGTGCTTTCCTACTTGCTGCTCAGCTCTGCCCAGGACAGAAGCTATTTCTCAGGGGGAGAAAGCCACAGTTTCCAGATGCACTTCTCCAAACAGCCCATGGAGCCCAAATGCCGCCACCATCACCACCAGGTAAAGTGCAGCTACTGGACTCTCATCTTGCCAAAGAATCCCTGCCACCACCTGGCTTGATGCCACCCCTCCCTTCTCTGCATCCCACTCCCCTGCCTGCTTCTCGCTCAGAGTTCAGCACTGTTCTAAACCACGAGCCCTATGCACCCGTCCGTCCCACCCAGCCTACTGAATAGGTGTCCTACCCATCTTTATGCCCTCCACAGCAATCAACACACCCTTTTGCACAAAGTTATGCTTAGTGTTAACTGTAATGAAAGAAAAGAGTTAATGAAAAAAAGCCAGAGCACCTGTATTTTCAAAGGATTTTGGGCATCACGATCTGATTCCTTTCAGTATCCAAGATAATCACCTTAATGATTCAACAAAGTTATTGCAGTATTAAGCAGCACTCTAATGGAACAAATACCATTTGCACATTTACAATAAAAAATTGCATGTCATCCTTTAAGATTCACATTAAGAAAATGTAAGGAGTGTGAGATTTACTATCTTCACCCTGTGTGACTGTTCCTCGTGGTTAAGAATGACCTAATAGGTCGCTATTCAAAAGGATACTAAGTTCTAAGAGGAGCAAGAACAAACTAGAAATCGCTCTGAAATAAGTTCTAGATTAATATACTTTAACATATATAATTCGCCTGACTCACATTAATTTTAGATCTGGAAAGGATCTGTAAAAATAACTTACCCAACTCTTTATTTCATAGTCTAAGAGAACCCAAGAAATTTTAAACTGAGCTAAGAAACTGAGAGCTCAGTTTTTTTAAAATATCCCGAGAAATGCCAGAAATGCCCCTCCTGACAAAAGAGATCTTCAGGTATTTCTCGGCACTAACACGTTAGTCAACTGGTGATGAGCAAACATTTCTGGATGAATTTGCCCTCAGTGTTTACCCAAATGGAGCTTTTTCCAAACACACTCCTCTTGAGACCCTCTTTTCCCAGTACTCCTCACACTGAGCTTCCGGACTGAGGAAAAAAAAATTAATAGTGTAGATTAGTGGCTGCTTTTTAAGAGTCACAGGCGTCACCCAACACTCATCAGCACATAACATGTATTAGAGCAGACAGGGAGGACCTCTCCCCTTCCACTGTTCAGGTTGGTGCAGCAACCTCTGCAGAAAACAGAAACACTGACCACTGGAGAAGCAAGGGCACATGTCCAGAAAGGCAGCAGCTGTGGAGGCCACAATCGAGCCACAGGACAAGAAATCCACTAGCATTTTATTCTTCTGGAACCCCCCCAAATATAATTTTTGTACCACTAACACATCATTAAGTAAAAGGCAATTTTGTCTTCCCGGAAACCTGGCCCACCCTATTACCTAAAAGCCAAATCCGCACCAAGTCTCCTCCACCAGTTTTGGCTATCACTGTCTCTACGTTGCAGAATAAGGGCATCCTATGAAATAGAACTCACAGATACCCATTCTGTTCCAGAAGAATGACACCATAAAAAAATATATAAATGCCACTACCCCCCATGCCATCAAAATAGAGCATTCCAAGCAAAATGCCAACGCACATTTTCAGCAATGGACTCACAGGGTACTCCATGAGCTCCTCAGAACTCACACGTGCAGCCCAGGCCTGCTATCACTGCCACCACCTTGCTCGCTGCAGCACAGGATCCAAGGACGCCTGGATTAGGGTAAACCCTTAAGCAGCAGCACTGACACAATTCAGTCCTGGTGCATAAGTCAGAGGTGGCCCAGCCCTGGATCAGGAAATAGTGCGAATGATACTACAATCCAAAGGTAAACAAATTAGAAAACAGAGTTTCTTTTCCAATCATAAAATTAATTCCCAATTTTCTTCTGCAGAGTCAAACAGATGGAAAATAATTCCAAAATGATTTGAAGAGTATACATATCCATTATTATCTAAATATAATGAATAATAAGGAAAGATTATGCAAGAGAAATGAGATGACAGTACAGTAACAAATATTTTGCACAAGTACATTGTAACTATTTGCTTAAGAGCACACTTGTGTGCATACACATACATCACACAAGAATGCTTGGTCCAAACAGCGACAGTTTCTGTGCAACTCAGGAATCAATCACATCTTCTATAGTCTGGTATTTCCACAGTGAACAAGTTGATCTACAAGGAGATACTTTACATTACACTGAGTGACTCTTCAGCACAACACCAGAAAACTTAAGTGCAGTACTTATAAGATGTGCAAAGTGCTGCCAGAGATAAAAGGATTATTTTTAATTCTGATTCTTCCTACTCTATCTAGCCACTCAGGCCAATTTCCGTCCTATTTCTCCAACACTTAAGCTGTCATCTGTAGTGGAGTTTCCCCACCCACCTGAGTCATTTCAAAGCCTTCTGGAAAAGAACCAAAAGCATAATCAATGTTGCTAAACAGCATTCAGCACAGTCCCCACCCTAATACTTGGCTATCTATCCTGCTTATTTCTCCATCTCTTTCCATTCTTTTCTTCTTTCCCTACCTACAAATAGATTCTAGCAATTATTTCCTTCTCTGCTCCCTATTCCTTATATTTTTCTATAGTACAGCTCCACCCACTCTAGCTTTAATTCTTCTCTCAAAATAATGAAAGCCAAGAAATGTACAAAATGGTCAGTGAGTCTCCAGGGTGTAAAATGTATTCTCAAGATTTCTTGTACGGGGATTTTTTCCAAGAAAAACAAAAACTGATGATTCTCCATCTCCTACTTTTCAGAAATTCCTCCACATCTCACCAAAGTCACTTCCGCTGTCATACATAAATTCTTCTAGATTTAGATGAAGGTGCAACAGAGATGTGAGTGAGTCTGAGGCCACAATGACACCTCTGAAAGGACAGCTACCTGTTGACTGAAACAAGTGCGCAAATCATGCCAGACTGACTCAGGGTCAGTATGACTATAAACGCAAGAGATCACATTCTCTAACTTGCCTCAAATGCACTCAGAACATTTTTAGTACTATACTATGGCAATAAACTAAGAGCCTACAAGGTACTCTGCTTGTACTATGGAGTCCAAAGAAAGTAGATGGGAGAAAGAAAGAATAAAAGGGAATGACAGGACAAACATCCTGTCCTTCAGGTGGAAACCTTGCAAAGTTAACATCAATAAATGAGCCAAATTCCAAGACAGCAGTAGAATAAATGTCATAAGGCTATGTCTGAGCAATTGCCAAATGAATAAGGCTACAAATTCTTGTAGAAATTCAGCAAAATAAGGCAAATAAATATATTCCAGAGTAAAAGAAATCTGATACAGAAATGAGAATTTGCAAAATCATGGGGGCGTAGCACTTTAAGAAACTCACTGGTTTTAATATGGTGGAAAAGGGCCAGGGATTTACCTCAGTGGTTCTGGCACCTGCCTTGCAAGCTCAAGGTCCCAAGTTTGTTCCCCGGTACAAAAAAAAAAAAAAAAAGATAAAAAACAAAATTCTCACTTTGAAAGAAAAAATTCACAATGACAGCTCGGAAGAGCACACGTCTGAACTCCAGTCACCTACCAGGATCTCGTATGCCGTCTTCTGCTTGAAAAAAAAAAATGGTGGCAAAGAAAAAACTTCAAATGTGTTTATATTAAATGTAAAACACATTTTTAACCCATACTCTTTTCAGGTTCACAACAAATAAACCTAAAACAGCAACAATCCAACCATATCATAAAACAGCTTTCAAATTTCTCCCAATCACTGGGCCAAATTAACTCAACAGTTGTGTTTGGGTGGTCTCAGATTTTCATTTTTTATCCTCAAGTTATAGCAAGATGAGCAATCCTCTGGGTCAGTGATCTCCAATTTATCTTAACAAGCATTTCACAAATTCTCCCCAGTAAATACAGCAAAACAACCAGAATGCTGTAGTTAAAGTATACTGGACTCAGTTCTAAGTCCAGCTCTGAAAGGAAGAGTAATTTTGAACAAGTCATTTAACTTCCCTTTACTGAATTTCTTCATCTATAAAATAAAGGGAGCGGAAATGTAATGATGCCTTTATAATTCTAGGATTATACATTTTTTTAAAGTATCTGGCATGGCAAACTGTATACAAAAAAAATGCCAAACATAGGAACCCCACTTGTGAGATGCACACAAACCTACATTTACTTAAGTATTATACAAGTTATGAATGTTGGGTATGAGGATAAAAATGACACAATGTTAATAATGATTCTATCTAAAGGCAAGAAAAAGCTGGCTTTCATTATTTATGCTTTTCTGTATTACAGTCAATAAACCTGTCTATTTACTATTAAAAAGGCCTATTCTCTTGAATCCAAGTCTGACATTTTGAATCACAGCTCTCAGCCTCTACAAAATAAGCTGAAGATCACAGAGTTCTCTCAGAAACACTAAGTCCAGCCTTAAATTAAGAGGGAAAAACTCTCAACTTTGTTTTTCCACAGCTACTTTTCTCATGGAGTCTGAAAGCCCCACCCTCGCCCCACCTCTCCTCACAAAAACCTCTTGGGAGTGATTGACTGCAAGTAACCTAAAATTGGAATTTCTGCAACTGTGAGGTTTTCAAAAAGCATTGCACTATCATCCTTCTATCTTTGCACACACCCAGAACTGGATTTCAAACTTATTTTTACAACAAAATCTCACAGTAGTACTTAAAATGTCCTCCCCCCGCCCCCTTTAAGCACGGGCAGACCACACTGGAAAATGAAGAGAACAATCTGGCACCTGTGGGAGTGAGGTCATCATCACCCACCGCTACGCACTGTGCCTGGACTGCAACTTGCAGCTTGACTCTCTTAGCCCACCCGAAGCACTTTATCACACAAACACACTCCCTTCCCAGCCCTAGAAAGCCCTGCAGCATGCTTGATTCTTGGCTTAGGAAGCCCTCTACTGTAAGTTTCCAGCTTTAAGCTCCTTGTAGAACACAATACCCAATACTTCAGGGCCATCCTTGGGAAACCAAACCTTGCAGCTCCAAAACTTTATGTAATACCTGGCAGGCCTAAAGGGGATGAGTTCTGCATGCCTATCTACAGGCAGTCCCTGACTCAGGGTAAGCTGTACTCTCAAGCCTGATGTGGGGTCTTCTTGGAATAAGACTATGGATACTCCCCAACACCAGACAGGCAGAGCACAGTGGACAGCGAGATGAAGGTGACAAAAAGTGAAGCTGTAATGTACATGGCTCCATCCCCAACTGGGGATAGGGAGGCTGTAAGATGAGAGAAACAAAGTACCTGGCTGTTCACACAGACAAAGTAATGCAAGTAGTATATGACTTCTGGCATAAAGTCATATACTCATTACTATCATTATTATTGTTATTTTATTATTATTTTCCCCTCACAGAAACAGTCATTTAAAAGGAGTATTAAAACCCCTAAACCTATCAAAGGTTGTCCAATTGTCTGTAATGCACCTGAAAGTACTTGAAAATCACCCATTTTAACACTTCTAAGGAAAACACACAGTAAAGTTTCAACCAAACACAGGGCTCAGTGTAGTACCCTCCATCCACACACCAGACTGCGAAGAATCTACTCTCCCTTCTCCTCCTACAAGTTCCCACCCCCAGAGACAGGTACCTGACCAAGAATCGCAAAGGTGAAAAGAGGTGAAAGAACCCAAGCCTCTGCCCAAGTCACCCAAGGGCCCACTCCACAACCTCCCTAGTCTCCTTTCCCTCCCTCTTCCAGAGCCACAGAGCCAGCCTCCAGCACCTCTCTACTCTGGTCCAATACACAGGGAAGCTGAGCTCCACCTCCCCAGGCTAGAAACCAACACCAACACTGGCTTTGCAATCCTTTTTTCAGGATTTTAGCATCCATAACAAAAGGAAAATGGATAAGCAAAGCCCAAATATGTCTGTGGTTTTTTTAAATCACTCTCAAATGCTAATTTGAAAACAAGACAACAAAGTAGCTAAGCCTCATTCTTTTCAATGCCCAAGACAAGCCTACGGGATCTCTTTGAGGGGACTCATTACCCACACAAAGCTCTAAAGATTAGTTCACCTTTCTGTTATCTATTGCTGAGTACGTGTTGTGTGGGGATCCACACAGAAGAAAGCTCTCTTCCTGTGATCCCAAGCACATCCGAAGTTCCCTCTCCTCACAGCACAGCTCTCACGGACTCACAGGACTTGGAGATGGCTCTGTCCTGGCACCTTCCCGATCTCCTTCCTTCAGTCTAACAGCGAAGCTGGAGAGATGAGGTGCTGAGCTAGAAAGTCAACCAGAATGTGCTCCCTGCCTCTCTCCACCACCCAGCCAGGCCTCCCATCTCCTTAAGCCTGACTCCCAAAGCTTCACCACCTGCAATGCATCCCAAATCTAAGCACTTTTTGTTTACTACACATACTCCTGATCCTTTCTATAAGGCCAAGAGCAGAGAACTATGTGTTCCTACTTTTAAAAAAAAAAGCAGATCTGCAATGATGCTTTTCCCATCATCTCAGCTGCCCATTCCCATGGTCTTATTTCAAGCTTTCGAATTTTTCCAACTGTGACCTTGAGTAAAATATTTACATCCCAATCCAGTTCACAGATACGCAGTAAACACCCCAGTTTTAATGGAAACAAGCGTTTTCAAATGACTATTTGTGATCCATTCTGCTCAAGACCGAAGTCTAACCTTAGGCAGCCTGTGCTAAGCCCATCCCCAAACCCTCCACTCAGCAAATCTCACTGCTAGCCAACTGCCTCTACCAGGAAAAGGGGCACCTCTTTCCTCCCGTTCACTTCTTTCCTCAGCCAAAGGGAAGCCTCTCCTACTGAATTCATGTAAAAGTTCTTTACAGGCTAGATGAAGCCCAAATTCTCATGCTGTTTATTCTACTTCACTCTTTAAATGCTGGCCATGACCCTCTAAAATGTCTTCTTGAAAAACCCAGCCCTAGACTCGTAGCCCTACCATTACCTCATTTTCACACAGCTAATCTCTGATCATCTTCCCCCTTTCCAGGTCAATCCCTCTTGAACCCCAACTCCAACAACTGTTTGAACCTGACTTTGTGCCTCTCTCGCCCCTCCCACTGCCACTCTTCCTTCCCCTGCTCAGGAAGCCTGGACTGCGTGAGCCACCACTGCACCTCACCTCCTTCCCCGTCCTCCAGCACCTGTTTTATGGTCACATCTAACTCTGGCTGTACCTCAGACTTGTACCCAAGTAGCTGCACAAAAACCAGAGTGAATTTTCTCAATTTCAGTTCATATTCACAAACTTTAAAAGGACCCTTTATGATCCCCAGAAATTGTACAAAATTCCCTAATCAACACTATTCCTACTATTCCCTATTCCTACTCTGCTGGGTATCAATTCTGTGCCTGCACCTAACGAAAAAACATTTCAGACTCAAAATATGGAATCAGACGTTCATTATAGTCTAATCAAACTAAAGATATCCTCCAGAAGAGAAACTCTAGTATTCTGTTTAACACACTCTGTTACCCAAGAGAAAAACAAAAACACTAGCCATGGCGGGGAGGGGTGTTCTGGGTTCTGCCCCAGTACAAGGTTGAGTTCTACTAAGTTCAGGCCCACACAGCCATTAAACAACAGAAGAAGAATATTTACTCTCAAAAGTGGTTCTGTTTTCTCCCCCTTTATGAAAATGCTTAGTGATACGTACTTTAATTTTCTTACCAAAGTAGTTGATCTGTAGCTATGTTCTGCCTCTCTAATCACTGTCAGGCATAACAGTTTATTGTCCAAGTATAATTTGTTCAGTCATGCAAACACCTGTGCAATCAGGCACGCTCAATTTGCAAGGGTCAAGTCCAACGGCATGGCCACACACGATAAACACCAATGCCCTGGCTGGTGGGCCTCTCACTGAAAGAAACAACTTTTCCCACAATTATATCTAGATTGAATCCAAGTGTCTAGTAAGTGTATTCATGTAACTCAACAACAACAAAACTAATGCACATATAGAGTTGTATTTGTTTCCTAACTCAGGTCACTAGTGGTGACCCAATGATGCACCTAAGAGAATAAACCCTAGAGCAGAATAGAGCTGTCTTTCTGAAATTCAAAAGCCAGGAGAAGGTAAGGCTAATGAAGTGTATCTGCCCAGCTCAAAATTCAAAGGGGCAAGCTGGGGGTTTTGCTCAGTGGTTCTGGCGCCTGCCTCACAAGCGCAAGGTCCTGAGTTCGATCCCTGGTACCAAAAAAAAAAAGAAAAAAGAAAAGAAAAATTCAAAGGGGCTACAAGAAGCCCCATTATGCAATCACTACAGGACTTCAAGAGTCATTTCTATGACTCTGAAACCTTGGTCTTCCTGGTAGAGATACAGAAATTACACACACACACACACACACACACACACACGAACTCGAGATTTAAATCCATATGCCAGGACATAGGCAAGATGTTTTCCAAGTACATGAACTGGTGCTCTTCAGAACAAGAAGACACTTTAACTTGGAATAACTCAAGTGAAAAGCAAATACTTCTCGGATATCTGCAGATGTGGCCATTACATAGGCCTGCTCAACTTATTCTTCCAGACCTCCAGCATCAAAAAAGAACCAACACACAAACCACACCAACATGGTCATGCTAGTGTAGTAATTTCAATCTCACTTATTTAGTACCCTTTGCCCATACCCTGTCTTTCAATCATCCACTAAACCACTTTCCAATTATTCAGTTGCAAGACTGCTAAGGTGTTTGCTGCTTCTCCTCTATTCATTCACCCAACATTTAGGGAATGGCTTTTACGTGTCCACCACTGTGCTTGTACATCATAGCCTAGTTAGGGACACCGGAAGTGACCCCATGAGTACAATCTATTCTGAAAAATACCTACATCAAGAAATATCCAAAAATAAAAAAGCATAAGGGTAAGGATAAAGTAGGATAAAATTGGAGCCATACTACAACGATAAAGGGGACTTTAAAGAAAGGAGGTACAGATGCCCTTCCCACTTGCACTTGCAAAGTCATCAAATGCAAAAGGCCACTATAGGTAGCTGCTTTCAACTTTTTGCATTTAATCAAAATCACAAGATAGGCCCCCAAAATCAAAAGGTAATAATATGCCAAAAAAAATTTTCTACTAACAGGGTAAGTTATTTAATAGACACTAGACTCAGAGGTTTCTTTTTAAGATTTTTCTAAACATCCCACTTATATTTCAGTTTTCTGTTTACAATGCTAACGAACACTTCATAGATTTCTACAAACCTATGCATATCAATCACAACCGAATTCTCTGGTCCCCAATATAATTCTGATACTGCACTAGGCAAAACTCATCTGTGGTCAGCATCCCTTTCCAACTTTGGCTTCTCTCCCACCCTACAGTCAATTTTTGGCTAAAATAATGACAGGTATTAGTGGAAGATGTGACTTCAACTAAGTTGGAGGTAGGGGGTGAAGACAGGAAACAGGTGAAGGACAAAATTGAATGTAAGGTCAACATGTGTTATTGAACTTAGAGAGGGGTGAACAAACAGATGGATATTATCTTCCCCCATTTCTAGAAGAGAAAAAAAAGTCCAGTTACTACTGAGTTGTTTTGTTATGAGAAAATTTCATAAAGTCAGAGTTTCTAAGCAATTAGATTTGACCTGGGGCCTATGCTCAATAGATGAGTTTCTCAACTCCTGCAGTACTGACATTTTGCTGTGAGGAACTGTTCTGCACATTATAAGTTGTTACTAACGCCTCTCTGCACTGGATGCCAGTAGCCTGCCCTTGAGACACGCAATCAGAACTGTCTCCACTCACTGCCAAAGTCCCCCTAGAGAATCTCCCTTCCTCCAACACAGGGGATTGAGAACCACTGTGCTGGATTATGAGCCAAAGCTATCTGGTAAATGTACAGTGAAGAAAAAACTGATGTTGATAAACAGGACAAAATACTAAAAGACTGTGCCCTAACCAACTATTGTCAACATTTTAACGAAAAGGTAATAGCTGTCCTCAGCAGGAAGAAAAAAGTCAAATTCAAGGCCAACAAAATCTAGAGCGTGTAAGTAACACTGAGTATGTGTAGGTGGTGGCAAGTGTTCATTCAGACCACAGAATTATATTAAATGACTAAGTACACAGACGCTCAGGTGTGGTGGAAGCTGCAGGTAAGGGCTTAAGGAAAACATCAAAAGTAAATCAAACCAAGTCTATTTTCAAATATCTAAGCCCATTCCATAAGAATACTCTTAGACAGATTTTTATTTTACAAAATAACTACCTGGAATCGTAGAAATAACTAGGAATATATAGATAGGATTCTACATCCCAGCTCCAGCCATTTTCTTCCTACATGACAACCTCTGTGCAATAATTCCCTTTCCAGGGATGTAAAAGATATAACCAATGTAAGGACATCAGCCTTGTGCCTGGCACACTATCAGTACTAACAAAAGGCAATTACCAGTAGTTAGACATATATCTTATAAACACACTACTGATACAAAGTAGAACGCATTGCATAACTGGACTTAGAAAATAAAATCTAATCAGTTAACTTAAAAAATGGACAAAATCCATTCTATAAAATACGTGCCTTAGATGCCAAGATTTACCTTCACTTTTAAGGTGGAGAAAATAGAATACACCAAAGCTCATGATTATAATAAAAGCAAAATATAAATGCTGCCTTTTAAAATCATTTTCCACTTGTGCTAACTCAAATATATTCCCAGACTTTTATCCAAAATCAGCCAACACATCATTCAAGTGGCCAAGATTTAAAATTCACTTTATACATTTTCTGTGAAGCCTAACAGGAAAGGCATCTTCACACATACCCACAGCCATTCAGAGTTGCTGTTTTGCCTCCAGAAGTTGTTTTCTAGCCACAAGCTACAAAGTGTTCAGATCCTTTGGCAGCAATACAGGAAACTGCCCTTTTCACCCATTCTCCCACAAAAATGTAGTCAATTTCTAGGCAAGCCTATCTCTCAAAGCTACTTGCTTCACGGAGCCAAATGCACACAACTTTTTATTTAACAATATGAAAGAACCCTAAATAGTTCGCGTTTTTGTGAAAAAAACTAAAAGCAAGTCACCAAAGACATATGGGGAAAATTCTTTATTAAATCAGCTCAAAAAGTATGCCATACCAAGATTTGAAATTTACAGGGCATATGGAATCTATTTCTGTCTTATCCAAATCATCAAGGACCCACTGGCAACATGTGAAGTCACTTCCTGACCCCGTAGCCATCACTGGCGTCCCACGATTCTCAACCTGCATGTCTCAGATAACTAGTCAAAATGAGTCGCAGCATAATTTTTTAAAAATTAACCCAGATAGACACTTGCTAACTTCCATTTGAATCGGAGTTTTTCTACACTCTTCTGCATCACATAAAAGCATTTGGGGAAGTCTCAAGGATGAAGCTTAAATTCCCCTCAGCTTTTTATTCAGGCACACAAAAATCAATCCACATGTTTCACTTAAGGAGAGGTGAAGGTAGAGGGTGGTAAATTACCAAAAGCTGTAACACTTAATTTCTAAAAACAAATTCAACATTCCTTTTAAATACAAGATTAAAGACAACCCTTTGAAAATCACATTTGGCTTAAAATTTCAGACTAATCATTTACTAAAAAGATAATGAAGCCCAAATGGTTAAAAAGGCATCTGTAGTGGCTCACAAAACAATGCTAGATACTGCCATGTCCTAGGGGAATCAAACGCCAAAATTTAATCTATAGACCAAGTTTCTGTGAACCAAGTTCAAACCTTGAAGATTGAAAAAAAAAAAAAAAATCCACCCATTATTTTCCAAGAAACATTTTCTGACTCCGAGGATGACTTGCAAACGCAAACAAGTTCCAACAATGACTCAAAGGCAACTTCTCCAAGTGGGTACAATATCAGAAACTATCCAGAAACCACACACACAAAAATGATAAGCAAAGGAATCTTGATTCAAGTACACAAGACCCATTATACTTGACTGAATGGAAGATAATCAATAGAATATTTTTCAGTCAGAGTCCAACACAAATACTAATTTAAAATATGCTCCAGTCCAGCCCAAGCATGGTGGCCCACACCTGTAATCCCAGCACTTCAGAGACTGAGGCAGGAAGACAATCAGGAGTTCAAGTCCAGCCTGGGCTGTGAGTTTAGGGCCAGCCTAGAATACACAGCAAGTCCCTGTCTCAAAAAAAAAAGCAAACAAACAAATATTCTCAGGTTCAGAACTATTTTCCAAGGCACACTTTGAATTATTCCAGTAAAATAAATCCTATAGATGATACAGGGAAGAAATCTGGAAGATAAACCAGGAATTCACATTAGAAATTCAAAGGGAAATGCTGACACAGCTAGGAAAGAAAAAGATCTGGCTTGCTTGCATCCAGGTACAAAAAGGCACATCTTTATTTCAGGTAGTTCTTCCTGTTTAAATAGCTAATTCAGAGTGAAGCAAGCACTAATTGTAAACACGCTTTCCTTCACTGTTCGCCTTAACCAAATGTTACTAAAACAGTTTCTTTTCCATAAACAAAACAGAATATCAAAGAGGTTTCACAATATTGTTTATCAGCTTATCAGCATCTTCAAAGAACATCCGTAAATGTTAATATTTATGAGAAAATGTCTGTGGAAAGAGAAGACAGCAATAATCTGTGTTGGAGATTTGCTCTGGTGGGTAGAAAGTCATTTTGCGTGCTGTTCAACACCAGTACAAAATAGCCTGTAAAATGATCAGCAAAGAAGCCAACACACACACTTTCTGAGGTGTCCACATCACAAACTTACTTTCACCCAAGTAAACAACAGCAAAAGAACTACCTCGAGGCCGGCCGTCCAGAGGCATGGCAGAGGACACAGCACTCAGGTACACCGTCCAACACACGGGTTTTCTGTTCTATGTTGAGAAAATCCAAGGGAAAGATTTACTTCTGACTTGAAATAAATGGGAAATTAAGTAATCTCTGTGCTATTGTTACATTTTTTAATTTCTCACATTAGGAGCCTCATCTTAAAACTGAACTTTTCTAAACAGCAAAAGAGGTAAAAATGGGCCAGGGATTTAGATCAGTGGTTCCGCCGCCTGCAAGGACCTGAGTTCGATCCCCGGTATCAAAAAAGAAAAAAAGAGGTAAAAATGTAGACTGCACGATTTCTGTCAGCCCTACCCTATACTCACTTCATGTTCACTGTTACAGCACTGAAAAGTGCACACTAACATTAACGAGCAAGAGAGATGAGCTTGTTACCAAAGGGGCTGTCTGCATCTGCATTTGCACAGAGCATAGTGAAGATGATTGCAGGAAAGGATCTCTGCTTGGTCTCCTTTAATCATGGCAGAAGCACTGAAGGCCCTTCATGTATCTAAATGAAAACCTCTGGATATTTGGCTTCAATAAAGCCAGCGCCTTCTTCAAGATGGGTTCCAGCTATGAACTGTCCACATTTGTGTGCTGGAAAGGGTGAAAAGGGCAGTTTTCTGTGTTGCTGCCAATGGGTGAACAATCCACAGTAGCCTGAAGCTAGAAAACAACTTTGCTGAGAAGAAAACTGTAACTTCCACGCTGTTTTGGAATACTTGTGCAGAATGATGTGATTATTTTTCTTCATTCACTCCTATTTTCTGTTAACACTTTTCCAGTAAAATCCTCCCTTGAAATTTTATAATCATTTTTTTAATGATCTTGTTGGTGAAAAGAAAGTTCGAAAATAATGCTAAAGTGCTTAAATTCTTTCTCAGGGCCGGGGATTTAGCTCAGTGGTTTCGCCGCCTGCTGCACAAGCACAAGGGCCGGAGTTCGATCCCTGGTACCAAAAAAAAAATTCTTTCTGGTCTTCTCCATCCACAATTAACACAGTATTAATTCTTTCCAGGTAGCCTCTTACAGGAAGCTCTTCCTGAATTCATCCTGCAAACATTTATTAAGCACTTAATAAGAAAAAACAAAAACAAAAATGCTCACACCCACACATACACACTTCCTCTCTACCAGTCTATTCACTAATACCAAAATGAATAAGAAAAACTCAAGGTCCTTAAAAAGCCAATCAAGTAATGGATAGAAACAAAAATGAGAGAATTCTGAGGATGGAAGGGACCAGCAGATCTATTTTTCATAAATTCACTGTGAAGCCATTTCATTGATGGTTGCTTTGTACACTAAGGTTTAAGAACCACTAGTTCGTCCACCAGAAAAAAACAAAACAGATATAAGTCGGTACATTATTATTTACTTACAAGACTCACCAATGGAGCTGTTCAATTAGAAAGTGGTTATATTTAAAATACCACTGCTCTAGGTCAGGGATTTAGCTCAGTGGCACCTGCCTCGCAAGCGCAAGGTCCTGAGTTTGATCCCTGCTACAGCAAAAAAATAAAATACCACTGCTCCAAAAACTTATTTCCTTATGACTTATTCAGGAATAAACTTGCTGCATGAAAGAGATATACCTAGACATTATATTTTGTGGTGGAAAAATAGATAAAACTACTACAAAAGAACTAAAATAGGAATCAGAAAGAGTAAATTCAAGTCTAATTGTGCTTAATTTGAATGAGAATAAAAACCCTATAAGATCTATTATCTCAGAAAGTAAATAGAATGATTTAATGAAAAAAATATACATATGAATATTCTGTAAAGTGTTTTAAAAATTTAAAGGGCCAGGGACTTAGCTCAGTGGTTCCACCGGCTGCCTTGCAAGCACAAGGTCCCAAGTTCAATCCCTAGTATCAAAAAAAAAAATTAACATTATTATACCACTACACTAGGTGGTAGCTCAGTGGTTTTCAGATGCCCAGTAGGTGAGGGACTGTGTCAGGTATAAAATGGGCACTGGATTAACATTGGCTGGTTTTAAAACTCAAATTTTAGGCTTCCAGAAAATTTACTAAGTAATATACTTTCCAGGGTTAGGACATTTCTAAGCAGATGAAGATTGTAAGAGTATTTTGTATAATTTTAATACTGCTTTCATATTTATATAAATACTATCACCATATCCAGTCTTCTGTGTTCTTCTTCAAGATTAAGTTTCCCCATTAGCCACAGCAATTAGACAAGAGGAAGAAATAAAAGGAATAAAGATAGAAGAAATAGGGCCGGGGATTTAGCTCAGTGGTTTCGCCACCTGCCGCGCAAGCTCAAGGACCCAAGTTCGATCCCCGGTACCAAAAAAAAAAGATAGAAGAAATTAAACTGTCATTATTTGCTGACGATATGATACCTTACATAGAAGACCCAAAAAAATCAGCCAAAAGACTTCTAAATTTAATTGACAGATTCAGTAGAGTAGCTGGATA
Organism: Heterocephalus glaber; assembly: GCF_000247695.1. The sequence continues at coordinate 5,191,535 of NW_004624753.1, forward strand.
CAAGGTCAACTCTCAAAAATAAACAGCCTTCTCCTACACAAATAACAGACTTACTAAAAATTAGGGAAACAATTCCTTTCACAATAGCACCCAAAAAAACTGAAATATCTAGGAATCAATCTAATGAAGGAAGCAAAAGACCTCTATATTGACAACTATAGCACTCTGAAAAAAGAGATCGAAGAGGATATAAGAAAATGGAGAGATGTCCCCTGTTCCTGGGTAGGAAGAACCAATATAGTGAAAATGGCTATACTTCCAAAACTGATATACAGATTCAATGCAATCCCAATTGACATCCCAACAGCATATTTCACAGAACTAGAGAAAACAATCCAAAAGTTGATGTGGAATCAGAAGAGACCTAGAATAGCAAAAGCAATTCTAGGCAACAGAGTCATGGCAGGGGGTATCACAATCCCCAACTTGAAACTATACTACAAAGCCACTGTGATAAAAAAACAGCATGGTACTGGCAAAGAAACAGACCTGAGGATCAGTGGAAAAGATCAGAAAATGCAGAAACAGCTCCAGACATACTCAACCACCTCATCTTTGAGCCAACCATCCTCACTAGAGGAAAGATAGCCTCTTTAATAAATGGTGTTGGAAAAACTGGATTTCAACGTGCCAAAGATTAAAACTAGACCCCTATCTTTCACCATGCACTAAACTAAGAATGAAATGGATTAAAGATCTAAATATTAAAACAGAAACACTAAACTTGCTGGAAGACAAGTTAGGTAGAACTCTCGAAGACACTGGCATAGTAAAGGACTTTGTGAACTAATTCTCAGTAGCATGGGAACTAGCACAAAGAATCAACAACTGGGATCTCATCTTATTAAAAAGCTTCTGCACCGCAAGAGAAACCACCAACAGAGCTGAGAGACAACCTACAATGTGGGAAAAAATTTTTACCAGCTATTCCTCAGACAAAGGACTACTATCAAGAATATATAAAGAACTCAAAAAAATCAGACTCCAGGCCGGGGATTTAGCTCAGTGGTTTCACCACCTGCTGCACAAGCGCAAGGACCCAAGTTCAATCCCCGATACCAAAAAAAAAAGGGCCAGGGATTTAGCTCAGTGGTTTCGCTGTCTGCTGTGCAAGCACCCAAGTTCGATCCCCGGAACCAAAAAAAAAAAAATCAGACTCCCCAAATATAAAGACCCAATTCAAAAATGGACATCTGAAATGAACAGACATTTCTCAGACAGAGAAGTACAAGAAGCAAACAAACATATGGAAAAAATGTTCAACATCACTGGTCATTCGAGAGATGCCGATGAAAACAACACTGAGATTCCACCTCACCCCACAAAGAATGGCTGCTATCGTGAAATCAACCAATAACAAATGCTGGTGGGGATGTGGAGAGAAAGGAACCCTTCTCCATTGTTGGTGGAAGTGCAGACTGGTGCAACCACTGTGAAAATCAATATAGAGATACCTCAAACGACTAGGATTGGAAATTCCATTTGACCCAGCTATTCCTCTACTGGGTATCTTCCCCAGAGAATTCAAAAAATCACCACAGTGATATACGCTCACCCATGTTCATAGCAGCACAGTTTGTAATAGCTAAATGCTGGAAACAGCCCAACTGCCCATCAACTGGAGACTGGATAAAGATGTGGGGTTTTTTATAAAATGGAGTACTAGGGGCCGGGAATTTAGCTCAGTGGTTTCGCCGCCTGCCGCGCAAGCACAAGGACCCAAGTTCGATCCCCGGTACCAAAAATAAAAAAAAAATAAAATGGAGTACTACTCAGCCATAAAGAATGAGAAACTAGAGACATTTATAGCTAAGTGGATGCACACTGAGGTCATAAGTGAAATAAATCAGACACACCTGTGTAAATATCGAATAGTTTCACTGGTGTGAAAAACTAAAAGTGTAAATAAGAATCAAAATGTGTAACTGATATTGTGAAATAGGAAGAAAATGTCTAAAGGAATAGGGGAAATGGGAAGGAAAGGGGAAAGGAAAGAAAAGAAAAAATATGAGAAAAGGAAAAACATGGTAAATAGGGAAGGGTGGAGGGGTTGAAGGGAGGGCAGGGGAATGGGGAAAAAATAAGAACCAAGATATATCATGTAAAGGTACAAGATCCCAATGAGGAATGTAACTGTATTGTACACCTAAAATGTACCAATAAACTAAATGGAAAAAAAGATTAAGTTTCCCTGTGTACATATACAAGGAGTGATCAAAATATAAAGTGAATGTTTAAATTTAAAATTTAAATATAAAAGTTTGATGAAATCCAACATCTATTCATAATAAAAACCTTGTCAAAAATTGATGTAGGTGATCCTCACCTTAAAATAAGAGCCATCTATGACAAACCCACTGCCAACATCATACTAAACAGGGAAAACCTTGAAAGCTTTCCCTCAAAATCAGAAACACCACTTCTGTTCAGTGTGTCCTCGAAATTTTAATCAGAGCAATCAAATAATAGAAAAGCTTGAATAGGAAAGGAAGAAGGCACATTATTCTTATTTGCAGATGACAGGATCCTTCACATCCTTCCAGCAGTGATGGCAAACCTTTTAATAACAAACAACCAGCTGCAGCACATGTGCCATAGGTTCGCCACCACTGAATAAAGGATCCAAAAAACTCCACCAGAAGACTCCTAAAACTAATAAATTCAGCAGTGGCAAGATACAAAATAAACACAGAAAAAAATCAATAATGTTCCCATACACTAAAAAGGAAGCCACTGAGAAAGAAATCAGGAAAATAAACCCATTTACAGTCGCATCAAAAAAAAAAAACCAAAAAAATGAACTACCTAGGACTTAACCTAACCAAGGAAATAGAAGACCCCTATAATGGAGACTGCAGGGGACATTAGAAAATGAAAATATATCCCTGTTCTTGGACAAATGGAACAAATATCATCAAAATGGCCATATTGCCTAAAATGATATACAGATTTAATGTAATTCCACTCAACATACCATCGGCTTTCTCACAGAACTAGAACAAAATTCTGTAATTTTATGGAACCAGAAGAGAACAAGAATAGCCAAAGCAATCCTGGGCAACAAGAATAAGGCAGGAGGTCCAGAGATTTAGCTCAGTGGTTCCAGTGCCTGCAAAAAAAATAAGGCAGGAGGCATTATAATGCCAGATTTAAAGTTATACCACAAAGCTACAATAGTTAAAACTGCATGGTACTGGCACAAAAACAGACACTTTGACCAACAGAATAGATGACGCAGAAACAGCCCCAAGCATAACCTTCAGTTATCTAATTTTCATTAAGGGGACAATAATATACACTGGACAAAAGACAGTCTCTTTAACAAATGGAAAACTAGTTATCCACATGCAGAAGAATGAATCAAGACACATATCGCTCACCCTGTACTAAAATCAAATCAAACTTAATCAAACACCTATATTTAAAAAGAGAAACAGTGAATGTGCTAGAAGAAAATGTTGGCAAAACTCTTGAAGATGTGGGTAGAGGCAAGGACTTCTGAACAGAACCCCAAGAATCATATGGAATCATATCAAATTAAAAAGCTTCTGTACAGCAAAAGAAACAACCAATAGAGTGAAGACAACCTACAGAATGGGAAAAAGTTTTTTCCAAGTACTCTTCAAGACAAAGCATTAATACTTAGAATACATAATCAACTTTTAAAATATCAGAACCCCAAAATAAAAGACAAAATCAAAAACCAGGCAACTGAAGTGAATAGACACTTCTCAGAAAAATAAATACAAAAAAAAAGAAAACAGAAAACGAAATTCAAATAGCCAATAAATACATGGAAAAATGTTCTGCTTCTTTGGCCATTAGAAAGATGCAAATTGGGACCAGGGATGTAGCTCAGCAGCACCACACCGGCCTGGCAAGCGCAAGGTCCCAAGTTCAATTCCCGGTACCAGAAAAAAGAAAATGCAAATCAAAACAACACTGAGATTCCACACCTTACTCCAATCAGAGAGGCTATTATTAAGACTCAAAAATCAGCAAAGGCTGGCCAGACTGTAGGGCAAAAGAAATCCTTCTATGTTGCTGGTGGAAAAGCAAACTACTACAACCACTATAGAAATCAAAAAACTAAAAAGAGAATCCCATTTGACCTAGCTATCTGTCTTCTGGTATCTTCCCAAAATAGCTCAAGTCATCATATTACAGCAATACATGCACATCCATGTTCCCAGCAGTACAACTCACAACAGCTAAAGCATGGATGTGGCCTATATGCCCATCAACAGATGAATGGATAAAGAAAATGTGGTGTATGCACATAATGGAGTGGAGCCATAAGAAAGATAAATTTGAATCATGTGTAGAAAAATGGATGGATTTTGAGACCACAATACTAACTGAAATAAGTGAATCACAAAAGGTTAAATACTGCCTGGCTTCTCTAATATGAAAGCCCCAAAATATAAATATTTTAAGAGCAAAACAAGACAGTCATGTTAAGAAACAAAGAGGCAGATTCTGTAGAGATGAGAAGGACATCTGGTGAACAAGGAGGAGGGAAGAAGGAATAAATACGATCAAGGTAAGTATATGTATCTATTCCCCGAGCTGAACATAATCACTACATATTGCAAACATATACTAACCAAAAAAGATTTTTTAAGGTTTCCCTGTGTTCATCATATACATGGAGTGATCATAATATATGGTGAATGTTTACATTTTTTTTTAATTTATTACAGTACAAAACACACTGCCATTAATCTCCTTCAAAATACTTCCCCTCACTTTGATTACTTTATCCCATTGTTCTTGACACTTTCTGAAACAGTTCAGGAAGTGTTCCTTCTGGCTTTATGAGGTGTACTCAAAACAATGAGTGCCACTGCCTGGTGCCATCCAACAGAAAGGCAGGCTTATAAAAACATTACAGTGTCTTTATCCACCCTATTCTCCAGACTCTGCACCATACCATTTCTGGCTCTTCCCCAAAGTTAAAAATGACCATGAAAGGTAAACATTTTGAATCAATTCAGAAGATCAAGGCAGCCACAATGGTGCAACTAAAGACAGGAAAGAGGCCTTCCAGAGCTGCTTCAGAAAGTGGCAAGAACAACAGGATAAGTGGGTTCAAAGAAAGGGGGAGTGTTATGAGGAAAATTAAAGGCAATGTGTCTTTTACTGTAACAACTGTCTTAATTTAAACATTTGCTAATTTCTCAGTCATACCTCTTATGTAGCTCTATGAAATTAAATGTTCATTCTTTTAACTTCTACCTAGTACTCAATTATAAAATAAAATATAAGTTCTTTTTCCTAATTGAAAGAGAGAGGTCACTAGCAGAACAATTCTGCTAGTGTCTCAATCACCACTTCCCCCGTGTCTCCTTCACACATAGATAGGTACCATACAGGAATCTCTAGAACACACAGAATTGCTAGCTAGTGTGATGTGGTCAGTGTTACTTGATATTTCCAAACTGTTCTCTAAGATGGTTGTGCCAATTATGGTCTCACCAACAGTAACTGATGATAACAATTTCTCTACATCGTCCAACTCTTGGTAGCATTGTTAAATTCGTATTACGATGGCTTTGTAAAAGTCTCTGTTTTAACCTGAATACTCCAAACTACTAGTGAGTTATTTGGATTTTCAGTTCTGTGAACTGCCTACATTACTCTCTTTTTCCATTGTTCAAATGCTACATTCTCCTTGCAAAGGCTTAGGAGCTATAATGGGTTCCTGCTACTTCCAGATGAAATCTGAAGACCCCGGCTAGTACTAGGCCCTCTCTACCCATCAGTCCTCCCGCTCACATTCACCCCAGTCTTGGCACAGGCTGCACTCATTTCATCTCCATTCTTCTCTTCTTATGCCTTCTGCCAGCCTATGCACCAATTCTTCCCAAAATTCTTCCTTTCAGTTCTTTTAGGTACTTCAAAAAACACATTACTAGTCATACAATTATCCTGTAATTTTTTACCTATTAAGCTCATGAGTCTTAACCAAATGGCTCACGTGCAAGAATTCTTTGGACTTGAACATCACCCATTCTAAGCACATACCATAAGGGACTGGGCACGCAGAAATACATCAGAAAAACATGTTTCCCTAATAAATGAAAACCACTTGATGACATCCCATATTAAAAAGTTAAATTTCCTATCTATATCAGAGTTGAGTTTGGAGTATTTCAGGGTCCCCCGCTGCTTCCGCAAACCAGAAACATTAGGTATAACTGCTTTAAGTCTGAAATTCACTTAGGCATAATCGCAAGGGCTAAAAATGAGACACTTAAATGTGTATCATCCACACCCCAATGTGTATTTTAACTCAACAAAAGCTGACAACGAGGCAAATAAGCCTCCCTTCCACAGGGCCAGGTCCCTAAACAGCTGTTACAGCTCCCCCTGGAACTCAGCAGATTCGGTCTCAGCAGGCTGTTTGTTGCCTAGGAAGTCAAACAACCACCCATTACCTCACAGTCTTGCAAAGATGCAAATGTTTGCCAAAAAGATACAAGGCCAATATTAAATGCACCGGCTGATTAATTGTGGCTCCAGGAGTCAAACATCACAGTAATAGCTTTGGTATCACTCTGAAAAGTTATGTGGACATTGCATTAGGAAAAAAAAATGACTTCTTGTATGGTTATAAGTTCTTCTCCCAATATTTATTACAAGATAACACTTAAGGATAGCAGCTTATTCATCTTTTTGAAATAAAATAAAGGATAATCTACAGGGATCTTCAATCTTTATTCAATTTTACTGTCCTATAAGTGATCAAACCTCCCAATGTCCTATCAAGAAAACACTTAAAGAAACTATGGTAATTTTTCATTATAATAGTTTACAAACATTGTGTGTATATATGTGTGTGTGCATGCTTTCTAGGTAACCCTTAAGATAATCATCAAATTGGGAAAAATTTTATTAAGCCAAAAAACTCATTTGTTCATTCAACAAGAATGTATTGAGTTCCTAAGCTAAACATTAAAGATTTAACAGTAAATGTTTTATTTCCTCAAAAATTTTTAAGATAATTGCATAAAAAGTATTCATTCATATTTCCAAAGAGTCTGACATTATTCTAAAGTCAATTCAAATTTCTGCTGAGAAGCAGTTTTCAATAGCTTATTCAAAGCTGCCAAGATTGGAAACATTTGTAAGGAAAGCGAAGTGAAAATTCTGCCTCATATAACTTCTATAAGTGCTCATCCAAAATTCAAATAACCAACATATGGTATACTTATGTGGTGGCTACTAAGATGTCAAAAGATCTAACCCTAAAAAAAAAAAGATACCAGTAAACAAAAAGCCAGTGCTCCAACATGTTTTAAAATTAGATATATTAAGTCAGGGATTTAGCTCAGTGGCACCGCGCCTGCCTTGCAAGTGCAAGGTTCTGAGTTCGATCCCCAGTATCAAAAAAAAAGAGGGAAAATTAGATATATAAGTTTAAAAGTTGGTAGCTATAATTCATGACAGCAGATTTTGCCCTTCACGACTGCTATGAACAAAGATAATGGTGGTTAAAGATAACCATCACTAACACTATCCATCATGCTAATGGAGCATAAGAATTCCTCACACATTTTAAGAATTAATACCTGTTTTAGAATACTACCTCTAGAGCTTGCCTAGTATGCATAAGGTCCTGACTTGACCCCATCACTGAAAAAAAATAAAATAAAATACTACCTAGGGAGGGAACAAAGCAACCACTAGGCCCTTAGAAAAGTATACACCAAACGAGGCTTTTGTGACAAAGCAGTTTTCTGCTGTGTGCAGAACAATATTTCCCCTTCTGAGACTACCTGGTCATGTGCTAAGTATCACTAATGGTTTGGGTCATTATTCAATGTGATGATTTTGCTCCCTAGAGAGCAAAGCAATGAAGTAAAACTATCCCAACATCTGATGCTCAGAACATACTAGACTATGGAAAAAGAAGACTAACTGGCTTAATATTTTAAAAGGGAAAATGGTAATTATAAATGTATAATTAAATCTAATTTAGCACTTTGAACATTAAAATATCACACTGTCTACAAACATAACTCCCTAATGAAAGAGCCCTCAACACATTATGTCTCCATAATCATGAGTTTTTGATCATATGGCCTCTAAAGCACACACCAAGTTGTCTACACTAAATTATACCAGTTCCGTGGAAATTCTTTAAAGCACATTACCCACTACAATTAAGTACATATTTATATTTTCTCCAATAGTAATCAGATGGTTCAAATACCATAAATAATTATTTAATGCAATGTTTCTCACTCTGAAATAATCTGAACTTGCCGGGTCTTTATTCCTTGTGTCCTCCATTCTCCACACTTGCTATAAAATACTTGTTGCATTTCTGAATGGCCAGTTCACTCTGAGTACACCATGATAGCACAACTCAGGTGGAGAGGACTGCAAAGAATTTGCACGGCTATTGCAATTCTCTCTGTCTAATCAGTTGCTTTTAGCAAATAGTAAGGGTTTCAACCTTCCCATCTCCCAATCAGTGTAAGTCATCAGAGTATGGAAAGCAAATACTAAATGGGGGGGGAAAGTCTCATTTTGCTTGAGTATTCTTCCTTGAACTTCTTTATCCTTTCCAAATTTCTGAAAAGAAACACACGATGATTCCTTATAATTTCTTTTGATGGACTACTCTTAAGAGAAAGTATCAAGCAAATCTTGAGGCTTGCAGTGTTTTGCTTGGGACTGAAAAGTGTAAGCATCTAGTATTTATTTTGTAAAAACCTGGAAATTATGCCTCATCACACTCAAGCATTTGTGAAAAGGCATTTTTAGCACTTTCCACTAATCAAAGACTGAAGAATCACCTGAGTAAACAGTACATTCATCACTGTTCTTTCAAAAGTTAAATCTACATTCTTCAGCTTTATTCTACGGAAGTACGTTTTTAAAACATGCAGATGGAATTAGAGCTAACACATCTCTATTTTTAATTGCCAAGTTAACTGCTAAAATTAAATGTTCATTTTTCCCCATGGAATTCTGAACATGATTCACATGTCAAACAATGGCTTAGATTTTATACTTTACTTTGGAAACGTAAGAGACACTTGTCAAATTACAAACCTATTGCCTAAACATTGCAGTGACATTGTACTGCCACCAAATAGCCAAAGGTTGATCTTTACTAACAGGACGCAGCTGCTGGTGCCACAGTGCCTAAGTCTGAACCAAGCTCTGATTGTTTAGAGACCTTCATTCAACAACGAGACCCTCGCAGGGAGACTTCTGGGGCTTCTTCCACACAGTACTCTGGCACCACACAAGGTCTATTCTTTAGTAAGGATAAGAAGCGGATTGGAGCCATCCACAAACACAGGCACACTCATAGCTACACTAAAACTTACTTGGAACTATTGTTTACAGTTCTTCAATGGCTTTAACAAAAGGTTCAGGGCTATGCCATTAGCTGCACCCTACCAAGCCCTATGCAGAAACGGAAGGGAGACCCGAGGCTCACCAAAGCAGTGACTTGTTCGAGAGCAAGCCAGCAAGAAGGTTGTGCCCCCGCAGCACTGACGCCTTCCTAACCACCGGGCACCACAGCCTCACACAGCACCCTGGCCTCGGTGGCCCTCACCTCACCTGTACCTCCTGCTTCTCCAACATTTGGTTTATAAGTATTTCAAAGCAGGAGCCTGAGCAGGTGTCCATACATTTCCCTCCCCAAAAAACCCAAAAATTAAATTGCTGGCTTAAATACTCAACTAAAAAGCAATTTACCTAAATGTCCATTTGGACTAATGGATAAAAAAAGAAGGCAAAGAGGTAAGCATGAGAAAACATACAAACATTTATTGAAAGGCCATAACAAAATACGCTACTTAAGTGATAAAAATGGACCCTCCCCAAAAAAAGTTATACAAAAAGCTGACTAGGTACCCAAGGCTCCAAGAAAACCACATGGACAGTAAATTCACTGGAACATGTTTATGACAATAAGGAGGTGGAAAGAACACATGCTAGTCTCTATTTAAATTATCTTATCTAATCAATTCAAATTTATACTAACAATAAATAAATCAAGTCAGCCAGTGGTACAGTTCAAAGCTTCCTGATTTCATCTAATTCTTCTGTTAAATGAACTGCCTCTAAAAAGAATTTATAAACATATTCTGTGAAAATGTATAACTGCAAGCACTTATAACCAAAAGAAATAAATAATCCAACCTGTGAGACAGTAATCATATTCACCCCCTAAAAATCAACCTTTTAACCATTAGGCATTCATGTTTCTAGCTTAACCTTTCTCCAATTCTGAACACAGTACTTCATAAAGTATACACAAAAACTAGGAAAAATGCTATGTTAATATTAACATTACTAGAAAATAACATTTTTTCTTTAAATGACAAGAAATGATTTACTGAAGAGGGTGTAGCTTCATGCCACAGGGGATATATGGTATAAAAGGGAAAGGAAACAAGGTATTTGTTTAAACTATAGAGCAAACCTCAAAATGGCTTTAATTTTGAAGACGTCCCTAAATACATATTTGAAAGGAAAGAAACATTCAAAGAAATGCTTACCAGATAAATCCACGAAGCAGGTATATATTATCACTTAGATGCCTACACATTATCACTTCAAAAGCCATAGAAATAGAGGAGGAGGCTTCCAGGCTGCCATAGCACCGCTCCCAGCACAGAGGAGGTGAGCCCCACAGGCAAGAGCAGCAACGCCCCCACCCAAAGCCCCAAACCCAAC
>NW_004624753.1:5211088-5234236 GCF_000247695.1 Heterocephalus glaber
TTTTTTCTGCTTTAAATGTTTGATATAATTTATCAGTTAAAATGCTTACGAGCCTGCTGTTGTCATATAGGTAGGTTTTCAACCTAGGAATATACTTTCTTTAATAGGTGCTATTCAAATTTTATATTTCCTCCAGAGTTAGTTTCATTATTTAAATTCTGTAAAATCTGTGGTAATGTCTCCTAGATCTTGATATTGTAATTTTAAAAATGTATAACTCATATTGTGTAATAGGAAGAAAAGGTCTAAAGGAGCAGGGGAAGAGGAAGGGGTAGGGGAAAGGAAAGAAGGGAAAGAAAAAATATGATAAAAGGAAAAAAATGGAAACAAAGTCTTTGCAAATAGGGAAGGGTGGAGGGGGTAAAGGCAGGGCAGGGGAAGGGGAAAAAAATAAGAACCAAGATACTCGTGTAATGGTACAAGATCCCAATGATATGTAATTGTATTTTATACCTAAAATGTACCCATAAATTTAATGGGGGGAAAAAAAACAATTATTTTTCCTGAGAAAACCTACAAATGATGAATAAGCACATGAAAATATGCTCACACCATTAAATAACAGAAATGAAAATCAAAACCACGAAATACCACCTCACAGCCATTAGGATGGCTATTATTTAAAAGGATGGGGGGAACAAATGTAGGCAGTGATGTAAAAAAAAAATAGAATCCTTGTGAAGCACTTGTGAAAACATAAATATAAAATGGTACAGCCACTGTAGAATACAACCTGATGGTTCCCACAAATATTCAGAACTATATGTGACCCAGCAATTCCACTCATAGGTATATACTGAAAAGAAGTGACAGGAACACTCAAAAAGATACTTGTATACCAGTGTTCAGGGCAGCAATATTCACAACAGCAAAAATGCAGAAGTAACACAAATGTCCACCAACAGATAAATGGATAAACAAAATGTAGTATAGACATACAATAAAATATTCAGCTTTCAAAAGGAAGAATATACTGATACATGCTACAAGACAGATGAACCCTGATAACATGCTAAGTGAAACAAGCCAAGTAAAAAAAGATAGAGATTGTATGATGCCACCTATATGAATTATCTAAAATAGGCAAGCTTCTAGAGACAGAAAGCACAACAAGGTTACCCAGGGCTGGAGGAGAAAGGGGAAGAAGTTATTATAGAATAGATATAAAGTCTATGTTTGGAATGATGAAAAAGTTCTGAAAACAGTGGTGATAGTTGAACACTATGAATATACTCAATGCCACTGAAATGTACACTTAAAAGGCTTAAAATGGCAAATTTTAGGGGGTTTTTTGTCTAGTTTTAGTGTATCTTTATGTATATTTTCACCACAACAAGATAAAACTCTGGGGCTAAATCTATAGTATCAACAATTACTTGAAGACATAAACATAGAAATGACTATTAAAACATTCCCTAACAAATATGGAGAGCCACACATTAGTATGCCAGCTTGCGAATACTTCTCATGGTATAATGTTATTGGTAACTAATGCTAGAGACCTATTTTCCCAACTAAATGAGGAAAATAATAATTATCATGTTGTTTCCACCAGAAAGTGTGAATCTGGTATCTGAGACCAGTAAATGCACTAGAAAAGAAGAAGATAGTGAAATCCAACTCATTAAGTTAGAAGTGGAGAAAACGAAGCCTAGCAATACTTTTCCAAGACCATACAACTGGTTCATGATGAAGTGATGACTAAAACAACTCAAGTTGTTTTTGTTCTCTTAGACACTGTTCTTCCTACACTTAGTTCTGCTTAAACAAATCACTTACTCTCCCTCTCAAGACACAGCATTCATTTTGAAATTCAAATTTCTTGAAAATTACACTTCAAAGATCACCCTACAACTCTTGAATCTACTGAATTAATTCCCATACTCCTAATCACTAAAGAATTAAGCTGGGACAGTATGCTATGGGGGTTATTTCAGGAGAACAAAAGCAACTAAATTCAAATCCTTAAAAAATGAGAAACTGGGCCAGTGATTTAGCTCAGTGGTGCCACCGCCTGACTGGCAAGCGCAAGGTCCTGAGTTCGTTCCCTGGTACCAAAAAAAGAAATAAAGTATCAGGATTGTTTTTAAAAAAAAAAAATGAGAAATCAATATGCCTAAATAGCTTAGGCAAAAAGGACAAAAGATTGTTCACACCTAACTGAATGACTGCAAAAGGGCAATTATTCACATAATCCACATCCATAACAAAACGTACTTGCAGAGTTTAAGCGTCCCACCAAGGTGGAAGCCCTGAGTTACACAGACAAAGTTAAAGATCCTAAATTGAGACAGGCAGGTAAAAAGACTTCTCTTACAAGCAAAGGTAGTTATTTGTTAGCACTCCTGTAGCAATAGTTTCCTGGCTACTTAAAAGAAGGAAACATCAAATGCAATGATGAACAAGGCCAGAAACAGTGTGCAACTGAGATGCTACCACAAACTCTTAATAAGGAAATAAATGTTTAGCTTCCTTCAACCACTAAATAGGGAAAGTTATAGAATTCAGCTCCCCACATCATTCCCCTGAATTGCCAGTTCCGTATATTTGCCCTTCTTAGATCTACTGTCTCAATGTAGTCCTACACTTGTGCACTTTACCTCTCACCTGCTGCTTCCTCCTCTAATAACACCAATGTCTTGACCTTCAAAACATGGTCAAAGGTGTACATCCTTCCAAATAAAGTCAACAAATATTTTACTGTCCTCTATTATGTTAGATGCTGTAGGATATACAAAGCCATTAGTGCCCTATTCATTGTTAGCAAGAACCTTACAAACCAGTGGAAAACAAAAGAGGTTTACATCTACACAATCCAGAGAAAAACAAACATGTAAAAGATTACAACACAGGTTAGATGAGCCTGGTTCTAATCAGACTGAGTTCAAATCTAAGTCTGACTTTTTTAGACTTCACCTCTCTACACTTCAGTTTCCTTATTTCTATCATGTGGATAACAGTGTCCTGTTGTGTGGCTATGGGGTAAAATGAGGTAATGAATATATTTATCAGCCCAGGGCCCAGCACAAAACAAGCACTCATTACCAATGTCAGTGTTAATTAGTACAACAGAAAACATGAATGCTGCCACAACACAATAAAGGATCGCAGTTTGGAGGCCAGAACAGATCCTCTAACTGAAGTGATTAGAGACGGTTTAAAGGAAACAGCAGACTCTTAGCTGCATCCAGGAAAAAGACCTTCTGCAAAGTGAACCAAGTGACACTAGCTGTAATCTGATTTTAAGCTAGTTTGCTTTGTGCACAGGGAGTAGGGAGTGGGAATCATTTAAAGTTTAAAGGCTCTAGTTTTCATTTACAAGTTAAAAGGCTGAGTTAAAGAAATGCTGTAATATTTTGGAATGTCCTAAGATTCTGAAAAACAGCTGTACGGAAGGCAGGAAAGAATCATCTGGATTGCACACAGGATCTGATGGAGTTGGAGGAGAGGACATAAACTGCTAATTTTTACTTCTCCCACAGATGCAAGGGAGCTATGAGAGTTTGAGAGTAAAAGAGTAGCATAATAAACCAAGAACAGAATCTGAAAGAGCATAAGGACGTGATAGTAGATAGTGGGTAGATTAAACTAGAAAATGGAGGCCACAGGGATGAAAACCAAGAGACAATGGACAGGATTCAGGAATGCTGGGTGTGTGGTGGGAAATGACAGCTATGGAGGTTTACAGATATCCAAGCTCTGGCCAACTCTTTATAGTGACCAAACACAAGAACTTACAGAAGCCATCCTGCCCGGCATGGCGGCCCATGCCTCTAATACCAGCTCCCAAGAAACTGAGGCAGGAGAATCACCATGAGTTTGAGGCCAGCCAGGGCTACATAATGTAAGCTCAAGGACAGCCTGGAACACTTAGCAAGGCTGACTCAAAAACACCAAAGAGAGAGAGAGAGAGAAGGAGAGGTGAGTGGAGGAGAGGGAAGGGAAGGGAAGGAAAGGGAGGAAAAATCATCTAAACTCTCTAGACTTCAGTTCCTTCATAAAATAAAACATGTACCTCTTCCAAACCTGTAATTTTATGATTCTGACACAACTGATCTTGATTGGGGTCAGGCTTTCCTTTTCCTTTTTTTAAATAAGATCCAGATGATTCCAACGTGCTCTGAGAAAACTAAACACTTACAGGCTGATCAACAGGACATCTCTGAGTAGCTCAGAAGCGATGGGATAGAATATAAGACCCACACTTTTCTACAAACTGAAGAAGACTTTAACTTTCCATGGAGAGCAGGGAAGCACCGGGGAGAGAAAAGCAGATACTCTCAGATGAGCTATCTCTACTTCTCTACCCAAAAATCTGTCTCAGTTCAACTGTAAGTCAACTCACATTGTTATTATCACTTTAGAAGTTTCTGTACAATAAAAAAATTATCAAAATCAGCTAATACAGTCACTTATTCTAAAGCAAGCAAAAAAATTCATGTCTACATTTCATTGAAACTTCCATTTCATTTACTTGTTTTTATTCATTCCACCAGTTAACTACAGAATCACCGGGAATACATGAGTAAAAGAGGATTTTTGCCCTAAAAAAAGTTTTATATATATATATATATATATATATATTTTGTTGGAAAAAATGACAGGATGTTAAAAGCCAATATGATAAGCGCCATTAAACTTCCTGGGAGACACAGAAGACAGAGGTCTTGTGAGAAGGAGAAACACAGAAAAGCTGACCTCTGAGCTCTGCCTGTAATGAATGATAGGAGTCGCATTCACAGGAGCCAGGGTTTGACAGACTGGCTATAAGGAAAGGACATAAATGCTCATCACTTAAGGGGAAAACACTGAAAAATTCAGCCTCAACTATCATTATAATTTCCTTTTCTCAAAAAAGTTATTAATCTTATACTTTAAACAGCCAAAACATGTCAGGCTCATATTCATGAGAAAAACATCTTCAACAATTTCCAGAAAGTATTTCAGGGAATAATGGTTTTTATCAAGTATTTATGTCCTTTAAATGTATTTCTTGTGTAAAAAGAAGACAAAACATATAAATATATATATATACAAAAAGACATATAAACAGAATATCAATAAAAGTTACTATCAAATATGCACGGGACAGATCTTCAGAGGATATATTCTTTTTATTTTTAAGTGACTTGACTCTGAATCATTCCTAACTAAACAAATTTATCATTATATTCCCCATAAGATGCCGCAAATCTTGCATAGTAATGCAGAAAATAACTTCTCTACATAGATAACATTTTTATTTTTCATATAAGAAACAGTACACCACTACTCTTATGAAGGACAATCCAGTACAAATTTAAGCTTCTCTAATTCACAATTCATTAATATCACAAATGGGAAAGAAATAATGAATCAGATTATTCTACTGCTGTCACCATCTAGAAAATTACAGAATAAATTTATTTACTACGAATGACGGTATTCAGTTTCTGTAGTTTAAAGCAATTTCATGTGTTTTTTTAAGTATCAGTTCTTTTAAAATAAATAATGGGCTTCTTATAGTTACAAAAATAATCTTACAGTTATTTGCCAACCATTCCTAAAAGGCCTGAAAGGAAACTTCTATCTAAAATACAGTATAATCTTTCATTTACTCCCAAACCTAACTCATTGGAAAACGAATACAGAATTCCATTATACTGTTTTCTATTCTTAGAGAAAAAAATGGTTTTTCAAAACACAGCATTTTGTTTTTACTAGTATGGTATGCAGCTGTATTATTTGTACTGTTGCCCAACATTCAATAAGTGCTCAAAGTATTTATAAATTGGCAGTTCATATTTATAGTTAACAGAAGAGTCATGATAGTGACTACTGTGGGCACAAGAATAAAACTAAACCATATTTATTATGGAAAAGAAAGCCTACAAAAAATAAAAAGAACTGTTGCTTATAGGATGAACATTATCCACATTAAACTCTACATGGGGAAAAGAAAAGCCAATTTACAAAACCAACAAGTGTTTTAAAAAATGCCAGACACTGACTTCCCAAAGGTTGGAAACATGATATAAGTATTATGCTATTCCATTACAAAACAGTTCTTCACAAATTCACAAAGTCAGGATGAAACCTCATCCATTCACTCCAATCAGAGGAAACAAAGCTGTACACAGGAAGCCAGGCAGCAGCTCACTGATCCAGCATTACAAGGCTGACCTCCACGCAGAATGTTTAGCTATGTTTTATTTTGGAATAAAAGATAAACCATAGGATGTCAACCCCTCCCCATTTCCTCTGAGGATGGAATGTTCAACTGTGGAATATGTAGGAACTCTCACATTTCCAAATTTCCAGTCCCCTATCAGAAGAGAAAGAAAATTATAAAGATGCTGTCAACATGCAAACTCCTGAAACTCTTTGTTCCAATAACTGAACAGTAAAATAACATTGTAAGAGCTAAAAGATCACAAATCATAAAGTGAGCAGAGGCCCTAGAGAGCATCGACTTCATCCTGTTTTTCTGTATGTTGGTGAATGTACAGTGTAGTATCAAGCTTTAATTTCTTCTTTTATAGTGCAGATACTGTTTATGCTATGGCTAAAGGAGATTTGAAGCTTTTTTTTTTTTTCCAAAAGAAGCCTAACTGCTTTATTCAGCCAGTGGCCAGATGGCACACCCTGGCAGGCAGCACATGGGGGAGCAGAGCACCTACAAGTACACACCCCTAGGTCCCACTTCCTCCCAGCTCCCCCACCTCCCACAGCGCTGCAGGTCAGCAGCCTTCAGCACACGGGCCTTCAGGGACACTTAAGATCAAACCCTAACACACACTAACACCAGATAACTGCTATACTGACTGCATCTTCTGAGATTCAGTAAAGGAAAACATTATCCTAAATTTCAAATCTAAACCAAAAAAACTATTTAATAAGAATCAAACAGCCCACAATTCTATTTGCATAGAAAATTTCAAGCTAATAAAATTGAATGAATAAAATTTTTGAACTCCATTTTAAGATATAGAATTACAGTGTTATAAGAGTTCTAAAGATTAGTTGCACAACAATGTGAATAAACTCAATACTATTGACCTATACTATTGACCTAAAAATGGTCAAAATAGTAAATTTCATGTGTATGTTATTACAATTTTTTAATCCCATTTTACCATCTTTTTGCTACTCCCACTGAGATAACTGATTCTGGTAAAAATTACCTATAGATACTAACATTAGGTGGAAGATTGATAAAGAACTCAACATTCATAAGGTAACAAAGTCTCTTGTCAGATTACATCCTTGTATCAAAAAGAAAGACACAATTTTACAATGGGGATATCTGTCATCAACTTAATCAATCTTAGCTTAACTAATAATGAGATAATTACTTCACAGTTCCTGAAATAATACAATATGAATTACACAAAGTGGTTTACTAAATACTTTTATCAAAATATTTATTCTGAATGCAATGATTCTTTAGATCTAAATTTTACTTTACAGAAAATACAAAATATGTAAGAATGAGCTAAACATAACCACAGAAACAATCAGGCCAACTCAGAAAAAGACTGTGGAAGACATTAGAGCACATTTTCCATCTCTCCAACAGATCACTGTCATGGTAATGAAATGGGAAGGGAAGGACTAATTTAGATTATAGGATACTGAAGTAACATAACCATAACTAAAACAACATGGGCTCTTTGGCAGAATCATGGTTTAATCAACACACTACAAGAGCCATCAAGGAGATGATGGGAGAGATTTTACCATACCACAGATACTACCTAACATTAGAGAATCACTGCCAATTGTTATATACCAAAATAGTGTCCTCATTAAAGAGTAAAATGCCCCCCTTTTAAAATACATAGCAAAAAAAAAAAGTCAGGGTCAAATGTCATGTGTTCCATAGTTTAAATTATTTTAGAAAAAATATACATGGGAAAATGTTAATACAATGAAATAATGTATCTAGGCAATAATAATCAATAGTTGGCTAAAAACTATTAGGTGAAAGTTTGAGGGGAAATTTTATAACAGACGGATCAATCTAGCTGAAAATACCCAAGCCCACTGATCAATCTTCATCCCAAAAAGAGAGCCAACCACACACTATCTCTTGAGATGCAATAAGAAATAAACACCAACGACTATGAAGGATTCTAATTGTCCCATACCATCACACAAGTCAGCCTTACATCTGCCTGAGATCTACCTACCCACTAACAGGGTATTCAAAGACAGAAACATTAACATCACCACAGACAGGGATGCTCCAACAAGGGCCAGAATGAGGGAAATTTATAGGATAAAACAGATTTTCTTCAACAAATAAACTTAAAAGGAGAAGAAGAGAAACTACATATTAAAATATTCAAGATACAGCAACCAAATTTAATATAATATAGATATTATTTGAGTGCTAATCTGAACAAACCAACCATAAAAACATTTATGAAACAACTGAAGAAATATAAATACTCACTGAACAGTTGATGATATTAAGGAAATACTAAGGTTTTTTAATGTGACAATGGTATTGTGGTTTTCTTTTTTTTAAGTGCTTACCCATTACAGACATTTAAAAAATACATGAAGTGACGCAATGTGTGGAATTTACTTTTAAAAATACAGTATGAAATGGGGGAGGTTATGACAAATAACATGGGCTTGGGGGTGCACAGAAGAAACAAAATTGGCCATATGTTGATAATTAGCTGGAAGATAGGTACATTCTATTCTGTATATTGTTAAATCATACAAAAGTATTTTGGGGCCGGGGATTTAGCTCAGTGGTTCTGCTGCCTGCTGTGCAAACACAAGGTCCAGAGTTCGATCCCCGGTACCAAAAAAATAAAAGTATTTTTGCTAAAAATATATATATACATAATAAGAAAAGAGGGAATGAACCCTAATCACAGCATATTCACCAAATCATAAAATCTTTACTACAGAATAAAATGAGCAGCAACCAAAATAAGGTAAAATAAGAATAAGCAAATTTATCAGTATTATCAAAAAAAAAACGATGTAAAGTCCATGCCACAACCCTGATAATAAATGAAAAACAAGACAAAATATTACATTCTCTTAGAATGTACTAAACATGAGGGAATAAATCTGTACACTTGAAGATGTCCATTTACAATAAAGACAATTACAAATATCCTTCAAAGGATCCCTGCAGAACACATTTATTTGATTTCCCATGTACTTTGGTCACTTTCTGATTTACCACCTTCCCACTTTAATCCTTCTACTTTATAACTGCCAAGGGAGAAGGGCAAAAGTAGTCACTAAGGATAGTTGCTCAGTGGGTGGGAAGTTTAAGTAGCAAAACTGAAATGTTTCTACCACTATGCTAGAAAAATCAAGACTAGTTTAACTATAAGATGTCTCACTTAACTGAAAACCCAGTTTGCAGTCCATAGAAATTACTATGGCAGCTGCTTTCTCCTTCTCTTTTTTGGAAATGAAGCTGGACTACAAACTTGTGCAATATGCATTTGGATGTGGTATTTGCAGAGAATTATTATCTTCCCAAATTCTAAGTGGTTCCATCTGTTTTAATGGGGAATTTGGCTTACACTGATTTCAGAAAATGAAGAACTAAGAAAGAAATATCCAAATATCCTTTACAATTAGCTTTGGTATACTCCTTGAGTAGTTGTAAGAAGTAACAAAACCAATGAAGTATTAACGAAAAAAACTGAACTGGAAGCTGATAAAAAGCCACCATATGTACCTCAATTTATATAATGAAGGAACAGATTACACTACAAAGAAGAAATCAGCAAAATAAAAATTGTGAGAATATGGGACAAACAACCTCATTTCTAAAATAATAAAGGAGGAGGAGGAGCAAAATGTAAGGAAATACTTTTTTAAAAGGAATAAAGCAGATTAAGACTGAAGAGACTTATCACTACTCACAATGTATGGGCCTAACACGGATTCCAATTCAAACAAAAAAACATATACTAACTATGCAGGTGGAATGATAAGCGACTTGGGATTTTTGCTTCAAAGTAATACAATAGGAGAAAAAAATGAACCTTTTTTATAAAAGGTTAGTCATGGTTGATAACTGTTAAAGCTAAGTGGTAGTAATGTGTGGGAATAAGGAGCCAATATACCATAGGGTTTACTTTTATATATATTTAAAACTTTCTAAGTCAAACTATTTTATAAAAAAGGAAATAATCATGAAGTTAGCATACACAATAGAAACTAATTAAAAATAAATTTAAAGGTTAATGTCTAAAAAATAATTAAAGATTTTGGACTTAAAATGGTAGCAAATAAAATTTAGAATATTTCACGTTTAAATAACTTTAATCACCTTAAAGTGTAAACGACCATCAAAATCACACAGTCAGTCCTTGGCAAACTCCCTGTCACATGCCACAACCTCTTGTCCTGGGAACGCACTCCCCTCCAGAAAGCCTCTTTCTGCTCTCCACCTGCTCCAACTACTAAAAAGCTCTTCTTATTTCAGCTGCAAAACTTCCCTTCTCCAAATGTCTTACTTTTATTCACACAAAAAGGATTTTTCAAATACAGATCACAGTCCACTGGTGAGCTGTAAAATCAGGCTGTGGATTGTTGTGGAATTTCATTATTATTAAGTAGAAAAGAAAATCTCACAGCACACTAGACACCTCAGGGCTAAAAACTCGTTTGTGAAACATATATAGATATATACATACTCACACTGAACAAAGGATCAAAAAGTACTATCTATTTTCTACAATGGGTTTTATCCAAAAAAAGTTAGAAAGCCAATGCTCAAAGCTGCCTGCTTCAAAAAGCTGCCTGCCTCAACAGGTCTTACCCTTTAGTTATTCCAAGAGCTACTTCCTCGTGTGCTATAATTTCCCCTCACCTGAACATCCCAGTCACAGTTCATGGACATGATTTCAGTTTATCAAAGCTTCTACTCAGTTTATTAGACAAACATACACTTAATGCATACTATGTACCCTTTAAAATGTGAAATCTAAATATTCAGGTCAATGTAGAGCAATCAATTACAATCCACATTTTGCATAAATTATTTCATATATTCATTTAAAGTTTTCTTTGAGATACTAACAAAAACTTCTGTATGTCATGTAAGGGTCTAGAGCACAAGAAAAAATTATAGTCTGGAAAGACAAGTAAGTTAACAGATTACGATAGTAAGTAAATTAAACAGGGCTATGAATCAAAGGCTGAGGCCAGAACCCTTGGAAAGGAAAAACTGAAGGCATAAATCAAAGGAAAAATGTCTGAAAACAACAGAAGGAAAAATAAAACAAGAAACTGAAACATGTCAGGAGATAAAGCCAAAGACAATGTGGTTGATCCACAATGTTAAAAGTAATAGAGGGAAAAATGTGTTCAACAGATTTGACAACTGTACCATCCACTTCCTAGCAAAGGTCAATTTCAGCTGAGTGGTGAGACCAGAAGAATGTGCCTTATACGGAAAAATAAAGGATCTACTACTTTTTAATGAAGTCCCACACTGACAAGAAGGTAAGAGATTGAACAGACCTTTTTAAGGACACTCATCATTTTATGGTAACCTCAACTTTTGCTGAAGTCTTTTCAAGTAGACTTAGCCTTTTTTTCTCACAAATTTCATGTTGCTTATTTCAGCCATTTTTGTAATATAATAATCTGTACACAGCTTATCAGATTTCCTACAGACTTCTGTGGACTCTCTATATCCAAGGGACATGAAACCCATAGTCAAAGAGACATCTGCACTCCTAGATGTTCACTACAGCAGCACTATTCACAACAGTCAAGAAATGGAAATAACCTAAATGCTTGCCAACTAATGAATGAAGAAAGATAATGTGGTTACATATACCATGGACTTACTACTCAGCTATAAAAAGGCAAGAAATCCTGTCATTTGCAACAACATGGACAGAACTGGAGATCATAACATGAACTGAAAAAAGCAAGCTAGGCAAAGAAGTACCACATGGTCTCACTCATATGTGGAATATTAAAAAAATGATCTGGGCTGGGGATGTAGCTCAGTGGTTCTGCCGCCTGCCTCACAAGCACAAGCACCCAAGTTCAATCCCCGGTACCAAAAAAAAAAAAAAAAAAAAAAGATCTCATAAAAATTCAGAGAAACATGGTGGTTACCAGAGACTGGAGAGAATAGGTGTGAAAGAGGTATGGAGACAAGTTGATCAATGGATACTAAGTTATAATTATCCAGGGATATGAAGCTCTGGTATGTTACTACACAGTAGGCTGATTACAAGTAATGATAATGTACTATACACTATATTTCAAAAAGCTCGAAGGGAATTTGAATGTTTCCACCATAAAAAGTGATAAATTTCTGAGGAGACATGTTTGACATGACTTAAACATTACACAATGCACACAGGTATGAAAAATCAGACGGCACCTCATAAATATGTATTTGTTAAAAATTCATTTAAATTTTTTTAATTATTGGCAATATTGCTTTGGATAGGAAATGACCAATGCTAAAAATTCAGTAACAAATACCACCACAGATCTCCCTCCAATACACTGGGGTTTTTTTTTTCCCTGAAGTTGCTACAGACCTATCAGGGAAACTTTATCAAATATATTGTAAAAATCCTACATCAGTTTTTCCTGTTAGGACATTTTCAATCACTTTCTCCACAGAGACAAATGAATGAGCCAGACAGCTTGTAAAAATTAGGACTTATTCCAGACATCTGAATGAACGAAAACAGACCCAAGAGACAACATCCCTTGCCCACTATTACGTGTAGTGTTTAGTGGGGCCAGAACGATTTTCCTTCTACCCTCTTCTACTCCACTCAGGAAACAGGGGGAGGAAACAGTATCACTTACCTGTTTTGTGAAAATTCCAGTCATAAATACACAGGACAAATGCCAGCAAAAGTCTACACTCTCCAATACTGACCAATGATGGCAATCTCTCCATTAAACACACCTGTCACTTGAAGTTATTCAACTGGAGACACAAATTTTGACCATTCACTAAATGGTACTTCCAACTGCCGGCTTCAACAACAATCCTTGGTGACTTGTCAACATTCCAGATGGGCTCAACATTCCATTTTTAAAAGGTAGGGGATGGGGGGAAAAACAGACATTACCAGTCACCACCTTATTCTCTAAATGCTTCCATTTGCCCTTTATAATTAAAATCAGTAAAAGAGTATTAGAAGAATCTCATTAACTTCTTTCAAATTTCTGAATGAAAACTACCCCCAGTGATCAAATTATACCACAATAATAGGGTACCATGGGCTCTGGTACAAGACAGTTACCTCTGGGGAGGGAAACGTGAATAGGAACTTGGTTTGAAGGACTTTACATACTCTCAGGCCTGGGATTTAGCTCAGTGGTTCCGCTGCCTGCCTCAAAAGCAGAAGGACCCGAGTTTGATCCCCGGTAACAAAAAAAAAAAAAAAAAAAAACATATTCTTAGAAATATATAGCACAGCAGCTATGACTGTAGGGTCTGGAACCAAACAACTGGGTTCAAATCCTTGCTCTGCCATTAGCTGAACAACAATGAACAAGTTACTGAAACTTGCAGTGCCTCCATTTTCCTACAGGAGTCCTAGGGTAACAGTACAGTACTGTGAAAGAAATCAGACACACAAGCTTAAATATCGCATGATTTCTCTTATATGAGAACTCCAAATAAGAGCAAAAGATAACAGGAAAAAGGGAGACAGAGCTTTCTCAAATGAGAAGGGGATCAAGAAATAGAACGATAGGGGAGGGATGGAGGAGAAGGGAATGAAAAAAAAGAATTAAAATGCGTTATGTGCATGTACCAACTCCATACAAGGAATGTAAATATTATGTACTGCAAATATCTATAAATAAAATTTTAAAAGTAAAAAATAGTACCTATCAGTTACTGTGAGGACTAAGTAAATATACGCAAAAGTCCTTATAGAACAGTGTTTGACACACGTTAAACATCAAGAGATGATAGCTATTACCACTATTTTATAATTCAATATATCTTTACAAGGAAATCATATTAATTACATATAACTGAAAGTAAAAATTAAAATATAAAATAAACTGTCTCCAACATAAAAATCCTGCCTGTTAATTAGGAAAAGCATTTCCACTATTAAGTGATTGTCAGGTACAGCTAACCTGCTAACAATTAACATAATGATGTCTAAACCAGTTAATAATCAGTGTCTAAGGCATGTACTTTCCACTCTATACTGCCTGGCAGACCCAAGCACAAATCAAACTGCTTTGATTTTGTAATAACTGTGTATTACATAGTCTGGTTCTAACATATTGCATAGATCACTCTACACAAGAAGACAGAGGAAGGAAGGGAGGGAGTGAAAAATTCTAAAAACATTAAAATCTAACAAAGACAGGAGTGGAGGGGGGTTATATCCTGAGACTATACTACACAAACAGTATCCTGAGACTATACTAAAATTGGAAGATTGGTTTGCTCTTGGTACAGAAATTGTTAAGCCTTTTTGTTTTTGTTTTTAGCACTGGCTGAAGCACTCCCTATATCCACAATGCTGTATGTGGGGCAAACTGCTTTCAGTGAGCAAAATAATATTCAGATGCTTACGCCAAAATCATGAAAATTAAATGTTATAAATGAACTGTTTTCTCTTAGCCCATGAATATGAGTAATGTTTTAGAGATCAAGAACTGCATGGGGCGGGGGGGGGGGTCCCTTATTTAAAATTATATGAGGTCTAAAACAATATAGGTGGGACATGGGGATGCCAGGGAGCACATGGGAAATGCATGTAAGATGACAGCCCTGTGTTGCCAACAGCTTAAGCCAGAAGGCACATGGAGCTTACCATGCACTTTTCTACCTATATTTTTAATTTTCTGTAAGAAAAAAGTTTTAAAGAGAAACACTTTCTACCCTGCCAAGGTACTCTCTTCAAAACAAAGCACTTCAAGAGACAGATACAATAAAAAGACGGCATTAGAAAATTCAACAACAACCAAAAAAAGATCCTCAAAAGAGCCACATTTTCCTCCACTACTGTCCTGCATGCGGCACAGAGCAAGCAGCACACAGGTCGCAGATTTGCAGAATGCTCTGGATCCCACCCTTGAGTCTTTCAACCCAAGCTTGCAGCACTGAGGGTGGAAGTGGGCTGCAGTCCATTAGGTCAGCACCACATCTGCACGGCATGTGCAGCCCTCAGCAAGGCCTTTCACTGCACAGCACCCAACGTCAAGAATGCCTTCAACATACAGTACCTCCATCTTCCGGCTTCCAGGTGGGGGAACTCGGGAGGGGAGGGAGCGCTTTCACACTCCCATATGTGCATAATCTAAAACAGACAATCTAGTTCTGGTCACAAGCACATAGATAAACTCTTGATTTATTTTTCAGTGGACAGACCAAGCCATTGTCTGACACTCCAAACTTTTCCTACTCACAATTTTTATCCACTTTATTAGGAGGGTTCTTTTTTCTCCTTAAGAAAAGTGGGTTAAAAGGAAACTTCACGGAAGATGTTCACTTAGCAACTTTTCTACCAGAGTGTAGAAACAACTAAACAGAGTACTGAAAATAAAAAAGTAAGACTATAATGGACTCCAAAAGCCAAGGCTGATTATGAACTATTGTCTACTGCCACATTTGCTTTCAAATACTTGGGAAAGCATTTGGCATCATTTTCTAATAATCTCATACGACTTCCACTTCCTTGTTTTTTCACTAGTATTTCAAACTGTTGACACATTTACTGGACTATTTTTGGAAGACCTGGCTTTGCCTACCTTCAGAGATCAAGATATAAAAAAGCTGTAAGACATTCCTTTAGCTGCAAAACTTGGCAACCTTCCTGAGCTCTCCAAGAAAACTTCAGTTGGCTCCTCCATCAGCAGCAGAAGAGCATGGTGTGGAAGCAACAGCCCACACAAGGACACTGGCTGTGCCTGAAACCCATTACCATACTAAACTGCTGAATGACTAGGTACATTCAACCTGTCCCCGATTTGCTTTGCTTACCTGTCAGACCTATGTATGGTACAAAATTATTTTAAACATCAAATGGCAAAATGTTCTCAAGATTTGTTTTTAAAAAATTGTTTTTAGCTTTACAAAACAAAAAACATATATTAAAAAGAAAAAGTAAGAGAACACTCAGGGGCTGGAGATGTAAGCGCCATGTCCTGAGTTCGATCTCCGGTACCAAAAAAAGAAAAAACACCCAGTATGCCATCTGACAGCATATGTTAATAGTTTTATACTATAATCTAGGAGGAAAAAAATGTATAAAAGTACCACGATTAAAGAAATATTTTAAACCTACCCAATGTTGAAACTTTAGTCACTGATACATTTTGCCAAGTCACATGCAATCATTGTACTAATTATCTAATGATTTTATTTAAATCAAGTCCATTTAAAAATACCCATGTGAGCCTGGCATGGTGACACAAGCCTGTAATCTCAGCACTTAGGAGGCCAAGGCAGGAGCATCACTGTAAGTTTAAGATCAGCCTGAACTCCCTGCAGGATCCTGTCTCAAAAAAAAGAAAGGAAAAAACAATGTGCGAGAGCTGGGGGCCTTAGCTCAGTAGCAGAGCTACTGTGTGAGAGGCCCCACGTTCACATGCTTCCTGTAATCCCAATTACCTGTGAGGACAAGGCAGGAGGATGGTAAGCTCCAGACCTGCCTGTGCAACTTAATGAGAACTCGTGTTAAAATAAAAATAAAGAGAGCTAGGGATGCAGCTCAGTGTGAGGTCCTAGGTCAAATCCCCAGAACTGCTGGGACAGACACACACTCACATTAGCCTTAGGCTAAGTAATATCAATGAAACCACAGTTCTGAGTTACTTGTCTATTTTTCTGGTGCACCCTGACATACGAACTTGAGGAGTAAAAGAAAAAGATTCCTCTCTGTAATGCCTCAATCACTTAACATACCACCACTTTTCGGGGCAAGTGTCTTCACAATGTTGTCTGCAATACCATTAACAAATAGAGGATTTGAATTTATAAATCTCCAAAATCCACTGGGCAACTTAATCAACACTAATCGCATACACTCACAGCCCTGAGATCTTCCTGGGGCTTCCTAAGACCACACGATGAGCCACTATGAGCCCATACCTTACTCAGAATCTCCCTTTTGGTTTCAATATCCCCAAACTCCAAACATAAAAATCCCAGAGTTCTCTTTCCCATCTTGCAAGATGGCAGGCGAAAAAGCTGAGAAGCCCAGTACTAAAGAGGAGAAACCTGAAGCCAAGCAGGCTGATATCACTGGTACAACCGTGCCAAGGAATGTGAAGAAGACTTAAAAATCCAAGAAGGGGCAGCCCCACTGTAGCCGAAACCCTGTCCTGGTTAGAGGAATTGGTAGATACTCCCGATCTGCTACGTATTCCAGAAAGGCTTTGTACAAGAGAAAGTACTCAGCTGCTAAATCCAAGGTTGAGAAGAAAAAGAAGGTTCTTGCTACTGTCACAAAACCAGTTGGTGGTGACAAGAATGGCGGTACCCGGGTGGTTAAGCTTCGCAAAAGTGCCTCGGTACTACCCTACTGAAGATGTGCCCTGAAAGCTGTTGAGCCACAGCAAAAAAACCCTTCAGTCAGCACGTAAGGAAACTTCGAGCTAGCATCACTCCCAGGACCATCTTGATCATTCTCCCTGGGCACCACCGAGGCAAGAGAGTGGTTTTCCTGAAGCAGCTGCCCAGTGGCTTGCTACTTGTGACTGGGCCTCTTACCCTTACTCAAGTTCCTCTGCGTAGAACACACAAGAGGTTTGTCATTGCCACCTCCACCAAAATTGCTATCAACAACGTGAAAATCCCCAATTCCTCACTGATGCTTACTTGAAGAAGCTGCAGAAGCCCAGACACCAGGAGGGTGAGATCTTCAACACTGAGAAAGATACCAGATTTCAGAGCAGCGCAAGGCCGATCAGAGAGCAGTGGACTCGCAGATTTTACCAAAAATCAAAGCTGTTCCTCAGCTCCGGGGCTACATTTGATCCCTTTTTGCTCTGACAAATGGAATGTACCCTCACAAATTGGTGTTCTGAATTTCTAAGAATGTAATTAAATAACTGTTATGTTGTATAAAAAAAAAAATCCCTAATATTTGTACCTTCGTATTAGTGTAAATTCCACTCCTTATTTACACCACACCTAGTAATGAAATCTTTTACCTTCACAATATTTAACAGGGCCCCATGGGTTAAAGGTTAGCTTAATGCCCAAATCATATTCAAACAAATTTCAAATTTATGTGTAGCAACCATGTGTCAGTTTAAAAACAGACAAACTATGAGATTCAGGAAACTCTAAAATAAGGTTGCTGTTTCTGATAGGTAAATGCTCACCAAATCTGTTTTTATTGTGTATTTTTAAATCTAGCCCAAGTATACAATATTTATAACTACTCCTTTAAAGAACACACAAAAGAAACATACTATATGTTCAATGACATCAGTTATCCTCTCCCATCTGCACCCTAAATGCTGACTCAAACACCAAATTTTGCTGCCTGTTTTTATCTGTAATTGAAGTCAGCAAGCAATATGGAAAAAGAAGTACAATTTCATTATGGCTATAACCCTTACCAAATGTAAGCACCACAGTGATCTTGTGAATTTTATTTTAATCAATTTTAAACCCTTAAATCCAGTGGACTGAACATGAGTTAATTTCTGTTCCCTCCCAAAACCACACTAAAATGACAGTAGAAAAAAAAAATTTTAAGTACAAATCCACACACAAAAAAAAGAAAAACAGCAGAGGACAGGCCAACAAATGAAATATGCCAACAGAATTTTTGAAGATGGAAAGCAGATGTACAAAATAACTGACGTAGCAGAGCAGGAAGCTGAAACCTGAGTTCTTGTTTTGGTAGGGGCTATAAGAAACACAATGATGGCTGGAGAAGCCCTGGGAGCCTTAGGGACTGCAGGTTCCAGGTACCTCTGAGGCTGGAGCAAGAGACAGAGCCAATAATAGCCTTCAAAAGACTGCAAAAGATGCCTTCACAATTAGAGGGAAACTAATCACTAAGAAACCTATACACTGCCAAACTATAAACAATCAAACTGGGAGTAGAAAAATAATCTTAAGTGTGGAAAAAGACATTTTTAATACATGCACAGTCTTAGGAAACTGACCTCCCATTTACATTTCCATCAGCGACTACTGCATGTGTTCATGTAAAGTAAGAAAAAGGGACACAGGCCCAGGAGAAATGGAATCCAGAAAGAAAGACAAAGGGGATTCCCACCATACAGCTACACAGCAGTTCCAGAAATAAAACTTGCCCAGGATGAAGGGAGGCCCAGGAAAAAGAATGAAACTGAGAAGCTGCCTCATACTTGACCCTACTGGCAGGAATTTTATAGTTCCAACAGTTTAGAGCTGAATTAAGGATGCATACAAAGAAAACCGAGCAAAAAAGGGGGAAAAAATACAACAATAATCTTCAGGACAGACTAAAAAATTGTAAAAGAAAGTACATGCAATCAAAACTAAACTTTCAAATGTGCTGCTGGAGACTGAAAGAGGAGTGTGGCTGTGTGCATGAGAAGACAGAGCTAGTAAGACCACAACTGCAACTAAGGTATAACATCACTGGGCATCTTATTTAAAATGCACAGAATCAACAGGAGAAAGCAGACTTCAGCAAGATAGCAAGAGAGGCTTTTCTGGGGCTTGTACCCAGATAAAAACATCAATTTGAGTGACTATCCACATACCAAAATATCTTCACAAGAGCTGAGCAAACCAGAGAGATGCTATTAAATATCTGTGAAACCAAATTTTTTACTTCTAGTATGCCCCCTTCTCTCTCAGAAAAGTGTATAAGCTTTTTACAAATACTACAATGTGAAAATATGGTCATCTTTTAAAAATTAAAAAACAAGAAAATTACATTTTATATATAGACACCAAACATACCAGAAATAAAATCAAAAGTATTAAAGCGGTTGCCTCTGGGGAACAAAAATCTGTCTTGAAAAGAGTTAGGGGGCCGGGGATTTAGCTCAGTGGTTCCACTGCCTGCCCTGCAAGCGCAAGGTCCCAAGTTCAATCCCCGGTACCAAAAAAAAAAAAAGAAAGAAAGAAAACTGGTGGGGGAGATGGTCAGCACATTTTATTCTATGTTTCATACTTTGGTATACTTTTTGGTTTTGTTTTTGAGACAGGATCTTGCTACATAGTTCAGGCTGGCCTTGAACTCACTATGTAGCTCAGGCTAGCATTGAATTTGCAGCAATCATTCCTGAGCCTCCCAAGTGCTAGAATTATCGGCATGCTCCATCACACCTGGCATCTGGCAGATTTTTCCAGTGCTGTTAACCAAAGGCCCACTGGATGCTGAGCACTGATCAAGGGACTCACCCCAAGGTTATCCTTCATAATGGAAGAGGTGGGAAATGCCTGAGCTCAAGAGGTGAAGCCAGCAACATCCACTTTAGGTCAAACAGATCTAGGCCTTTTCGCATCTTTCTGCTGACATTTTAGTGAAAGAGGTAGAAACTCAACAGTCTAAAATAGAGCCAGTTATCCTCTGTGAATGAATGAAATGGTCTAGAAGAGGTGAGATGAAAGGAAAGGGCAGGAACTGAGACCATACAGAAAAGAATTCACAGTGCAAAATGGTGTGAGAATTGCTAAACTAGCTAAGCGCTTCCAATGGAGAAGCAATTTTTCTAGCCAATATTTACGTAAAACCTCCCGATTTCTTTAATGTTGGCAGCTAATTTAAAGCTAAAATACTAAGCTGTGGGAAAATATGTTTGCAGGTATATTTCACACACAAAAAGAGGTGGACTGAATTTATAAAGGTCACATTTTAATGTCGCATGCAGTTTAAACATTATCAATAAAAATTCCTTACGCCAGCAAGCTTACTGCAGTTATATAAAAAGAAACTTATACTACAAATGCACACACATTTTACACTCAGAATCAGTTACTCCCAGCAACATAACAAAAAAGACACATTTTCCCAGTGTTATCGAAACTAGCTCCCACCAGCCTGCTACATACGGCAGTCTCTTTTGTGCATCACCATAAAAGGTGGACAGTGGACAGAATTTGTCAGGTCGGAGTCTTCTAAAAGTTCAAAAATTCTACACATAGTGTAGTGAAATAGTTATGCATGGTTTCGACTTGTTTTCACCACAGGAAGCCCCAGCCTCCTATGGAGACTGCACCTGCACTCAGACCATCACTCCTGACCACTGCATAAGATGTGCTGAACACACTTGAGGGCTCCTCCTGTTTCTTCCTCTTTTGTTTCCCTCCCCTCCGGTACCATGGATCGAACTCAGGACCTTGCACTTTCCAGGCAGGTGTGGCAGCACTGAGCTAAATCCCCGGCCCCTCCCTAGGGCTCCTCTTAACAATTTTCACAGATGCCAAGCACTATCTGAAGTATTTTATAAGCATTAGCTCATTTAATCCTCATATAACTCTATGAGCTAAGGATTTAACCCCGTGTTAAAGGAAAGAGGGTTTGAGGAAATACTTTGTCCAAAGTCACTGGCCTAATTAGCAGCCTAACCAGGACCAAATAGTACAGACTTGTTACGATCCCCTCTAATCAACCTCTCCATCAAAAAAATTTGGGAGGAAATAAAAGCACATTCATTAAATTCACGGGTAAGAATATGAGAGGCCAAGATTATATCAGAATTCAGATTAACCTTGACAATTAGGTAAAAGGGGTCGACTAAAGGATTGAACTGAATGGAAATAAGTACACTCAGGCTAGGGAGTAGAGGGATCAAGGATGAAAGAGCAACAGGGCAGCATGAAAAATGAAAGGATGCCTCTAAGATCGAGATTTCCTAATCTCAAAAACAAGAACTGGGGCCAGGGATTTAGCTCAGTGGTTCGCTCCCTGCCTGGCAAGCGCAAGGTCCTGAGTTCAATCTCTGGTACCAAAAAAAAAAAAAAAAGAACTGAACTCGATGAGTAATTCCAACCTTTTCTGTCTCTCAAGGTTATCTCACATCCCCAGGCCAACCTCGCTTTCACCTACTCACCTGCACACAAACACATCACCTGACTTACAGTCCCAGGCAGCTTAGGAACCTCTGAAACCCAACAAGCCCCGCTGCCCATCTCAGGTTAGGAGTCTAAAGTAAAGCATTTCCAACCTGCTTCTGGCCCTGAGCATGTATTAATCCAAGTTTCTTTTCTTTTTTCTTTTTTAAGCCTCTTTAGCCAAAAAACAAAAGAACCAAAGAATATGGCAGAGTATAAATTACATTTTAATGTCATGTCTTCCAGCAAGTGGTTGTGTATAGATATTGTATAAGAAACTAAAAATATAAGCACCTGGTGTGGCAATGTACACCTGTATACCTAGCACTGGAGAGGCTGAGGCAGGAGAATCTTGAATTTGAGGCCAGGCTGGGCAACTTAGTGCCTATCTTTAAAAAAAAAAAAAAAGTAAACAGCATTGTTGTTAAACTGGTGACAGATCCATCTCTAATGCTCATTGGGTCTGGAAACTTAATTCAGGCTTGGAAAAAGATCATTAAGCAGTCAACAATCAAGACCCATATGACAAGTTTTCTAAACCACAATTATCTATGAAAGCGGCAACTAAGAGGTAGCAGAAGTATTAAGTAGTTGAAAATGCTTTCACAAATGTTGAGTGAGAGCAAAGCAAGAGGAAACTAGCTTTCCAATTAGAACATGAAAGACTGACTCTACATATCATGAACTTTCCTACCTGACCATGGCAGTAAGGTCCAACAGATTAACAAAACCACTTCCAGACGCTTTCCATACCTTCTGGTTCTTAACCTGGAAAGAACCAAACCATCCCTCTGACACGGGACTTAGTTACTATACAAAATTTTTTCTTGGCTCTTTAAAGTAAAGCTTTCGGATCACAGTTTCGGATAGTTCTTATTGTCCAATGGTTCCATATGGCTCAAATACACGAAGATGAAAAAATTACCAAAATGAGAGGTACCTGTAAAGTAAAAGTCAGTAAAGTAACTGAAAATATGAAATCAGCTCAACCAGGCATAGTGGTGCACGCCTGTAGTCCCAGCACTCCAGAGGCTGAGCCAGGAGGATCGCCATGAGTTTGAGACCTGACTAGGCTACACAGTGAGTTCAAGGCCAGGCTACACTACAAAGCAAGACTGTCTCAAAAAAACAAAACAAAACAAAACAAGAAAGCAGCTGAA
>NW_004624753.1:5238285-5249624 GCF_000247695.1 Heterocephalus glaber
TTTGTGTGTGTGTGTGTGTGTGTGTGTGTGTGCCGGGGATCGAACTCGGGACCTTGTGCTTGCGAGGCAGGCGCCGGAACCACTGAGCTAAATCCCTGGGCCAACTAGGTCTTTTTTAAGGAGAACGTTTTTTAAGGAGAACTGTCCGCTCCCATTATTCTTAATGAGCAGCCTCTTGTTCTCAGCAATCGGTCTGCACACAAGACCACTACTGACTTCAGTGGGAATTCTGCCCAAGAAGGGAGTGAGGAGGACAGGATTAAATTAGCCCTAAATTCACCACTGTTTCAAGCCATTACCACTTGTTCAGTTCTCCAATAACCTCCACAGAAGATCTCTGAGGTTGGATAGCAGTTCTCAAAGTGAATCCTCGAAAGATCACTGCAGCTCTGACAGGTGACCCAGCAGCCTTATGGACGGCTGGCCGGCCTTTACCTCAATTCAAGCCTGCACTACACCCCCATCCATGGCTGCAACAGCAATCTGGTGGGTGATTTCTCAGAACGGAAACTGTAGGATTGACTGCTGCTCCTTCCCCACTAAAACCTGTTGAAAGACTGAGCAGTCTAAATCCCGGCCCCCACAGCCAAGAAACAGACTGTTTCCCACAGGTGTTAAACCCAAGTGGAAATGACAGGACACTGACCAAAATGTTAATTCTTAACACAGTGCTATAAATGATAGAGCATACAGAAATGAAGAATTCTGATGAAAGAATAAAAACAGGCAAACACAAAGAGGAGACTGAAGGAAAAAAAGTTAAGGAAAACTGAAAAGTGTTTTTAAAAAGCAAAATTAACAGAAACAGGAACAAGACATTTGGCCGACACACACACAGCATTTCGGATGCAAGTCCAAAACCTGCAGAAACATGTGATTCAGGGGGAAAAGATACTAAATCCACTCTCCCTTCCTCCCACCCAGGGCTCTTTAAAAGGGGGGAAGCTTTTCTGGTGACAGGGACATTTACTGCAGGGCGTCCTCGGCCCGGAGAGAAGACTGCTCGCTGCGATCTCTGCCCACCAATCTCGCTCTCTAAGCGCCAGGGCTCCACCGGAGCAAGCTTGACCTCCAGGGGGCCGCGGCCGGGCAGAGCAGGGTGACGGCCGCCCACCGAGGGCGAGCGGGCCGTGGGGACCACGCGGTCCCGGCTGGAGACGGGGCGGCCCGGCCCCACTCCGCTACTGCACCGCACCCCCGAGAACGGTCCCACCCGGTGCGCGGCGCGGGGACCGGGAAGCCATCTGCGAGACGCCCGCGCGGCGGAACTGCGGCTGGGGCACCAACGCTCGGGCACCAACGCTCGGGCGGCGGCGCGCACCCGGGGGCGACGGGCGTGCGTGGGGCGTGCGTGGGGCTGCGAATCGCCGCCGCCCCAGGATGGAGCCGGGCTCGGGCCCCAGGCGGGGCTCGCCGCCCCCGCACCCCAAGCCCAGCGAAGAAGGAAGCGGGACACCGGACGGGGGAGCGCGGAGGGGCCGCTCCCTGCCGCTTCCTGCCGGGACCCGCGCCCGGGCAGCCTGAGGAGACCCGGGCCGCGCCTGCAGCTCCCACAAGCCGGGCCGCCACCCGCGCCGCGCTTCTTACCCCGCCGCCGACGCGCCTCAGCAGCTCGCTCGCCCGTGCGACCCGTCCCGCTTCGGTCCGTCCCGGCCGCCGGCCCAGCGTGCCCGCCTCCTCCTTCTCCTCCTTCTCCTCCTTCTCCTCCTTCTCCTCCTTCTCCTCCTTCTCCTCCTCCTCCTCCTCCGGCCCTCCCTCCGCTCGGTTTCAAATTGAAATTCCCCGGCTGGGGCCGTCCGCGAGCCCGGCGTGCGCCCCCGCCCCCTCACAGCGGAAGCCCCGCCCGCGCCCCCGCCCGCCGCGGAAACCCCTCGAGACGGCCACGCCCTCTGTGTCAGGCCACGCCCCCGCGCCGGCCGGGGCCCCGGGGGAGGGGGGGTCCCCTTGGGATCTGCGGAATTTAGCCCCGCCCCCACCTCCCCAGGTTACCGGCGCTCTAGGGTCGCGCTTCGCCCTCGGAGTCGCCCGGGATAATGACAGCTAGTGAGTGCGTGCACTGCCTTCTCACTGCCAAGCCTGGCCTTAAATGCCCTCTCAACTTTTAAAAGTTGTTTCTTCAAAGTGCATTCACGGCCTAACCCTCCTTTGAGTGCCAGTTCGGTGGCAGACCTTAGAGTAAATCCAGGAGACCCAGAATAAGGGAAACTGGGTCCCCCTCAGTCTGGAGTGAAAGAAGTGCTTTCATAGAAAGGCCCTGCAAAGGAGCCATTTATTCTTCCTGTGGGAAGGCTAGGAGGGATTGGGGAAGCCCCATGGAGGAGGGGCCTTCATGCTCGGCCGGCCCGAAAAGGGAGTAGGAGTTCTCCAGCCACAGGGCTGGTAGCCTGGACTGCAAGGCAGACAGGGCTGAAGCCCCTGGAAAAACCTGAGCTGGGCTCCAGTTTTGCAGTCAAAACTGTGGAAGCATGCACACTTACACACACACACGCACACACACCCTCCCTGGTTCTTTGTACAATGAGGCTACTACCTGTTAGACTACTTATTTCATCTTTTCTGAACGTTTGCCTATCAAACTGGTGACTGGCTGGCCAGGCCACTACCTCTGACATCTGCAAGGCACCCACCTCTTCTTGGCTTCTGTCTACTTCTGAGGTCTGTAGTGATCCCACTTGTGCCTGAGTCTCCTTTTCTTTCCTAAACATAACCTTTTGTAAAATTAACAATGTTGGTGGAGCAAAGTGGTCCACACCTGGAATCCTAGCATTCAGGAGGCTGAAACAGCAGGATCGGGAGTTTGAGGCCAGCCTGGACAGTTTAGCAGGATCCTGATTCAAAAAAAAAAAGGTAAGAAAAAATAAAATTAACAATAACAGTGTCAAAGGAAATCTCACCTACCATACATATCTTCTATGTGCATGATGCTTTCCAAGTACTAAAACACAGTCACATATTTTATCATTTGAACCTCACAATAATCTATGAAAAAGGTAGAGTGTGTGTAAGTATTACATCAAAGAGAATGGGAAGATACATGATTTGCTAAGATATTTCTGGTAAATAATGAAAATAGCTAGCGTTTATTGTGTGCTGTAAGCAGTGGACATTTTATAGGTCCCTAACATGTGTTGATTTATGTGATCCCAAACTCATATGCTGAGTATACAAGGGAGCTAAATAAGAGTGGAATCCTGATTACACATAGTTCTGGGAAAGAGAAAATGAAAAGAGAGAGAGTGAGAGAAAGACAAGGAAGGAAGGACAGAGAAAGAAAGTGGCGAGCTGGGAATTTGTATGTGTATGTTTTCCATAACAAAATAACTGAAAAACAATTTCTAAGTAGGAGAGTCTTACTTTTGCTCGGGGCTTCTGTCCCTGTCACTTGCCTATCTCTGGCCCTGTTCCAAGGTCGAGCACCATGGCAGGGGTTCACAGTGGACCAAAGCTGCTTCCCTCATGCCAGCCAGCAAGCAAAAGGAGTGGAAGCCACCAACAACCCAGTCGTTCCTCCCAGGACCTGCTGATATGACCTGATTTCCTCCAACTAGTGGCGCCATTAGCTGGGAACCAAACCTTCAATACGTGAGCTTTTCAGGGACATTTATGATCCAAACAGTATAGAGCATGCCCATAATTAATTTCAGCTACTAGAAAAACTGAGGCTGGAAGACTGACAGTTCAGAGGCCTGCCTGGAAAACTTAGTAAGAGGCTGCACCAAAATAAAAAGGGCTGGGGATATAGTTCGGCCATCAAGAGCTTGCCTAGCACACACAAGGCCATAGATTCAATCAGTAGCACCACAAAAATGAAATAAAATAAGCTAAGTATGGTGGCGCATGCCTGTAATCCCAGCACTCAGAGCCTGAGGCAAGAGGATTGTCATGAGTTCTCCTGAGCTGCATATTGGGTTCAAGACCACCCTGAATGACATAGTGAACCCTGTCTCAAAAACCAAATAAATAAAGCAAAATAAAAAGACAAGTATGGGCATGAGTAATAAAATATAATGCCTTTATCATAGAAAATTATATCCCTACAATATTCTCTGTTGAAACATGTGAATCACTTTTCTACACCATCTTTTCAAAAGAACATTGATAAGCTAAATTATATCCATAAATAGGTAACTTTGAGAATGTGGAAGCCAGAAAAATTTAGCCTAAAGAGATGATTGAAGGTAATTAAAAGGTTGTTATCAGATATGCAAAAGCTACTGTATGGAAGAATTAGACTCTGTAGTGTGGCCATAGATTTGCCTGGTCCCAACATGGAATAAGCAGATTCAGTGAGGACCTAGCAGGAACTGAGGATATGAAAAACCAAGTTCCAAGTTCTAAGGATGGAATATGGTGCTGGAGATCTTAGCAAACAACAGGTGGTAGTCCCGACAGGCAGTGCCAGCTAACTGAGAGAGAAGTGGGGTTTGGACAGAAAGCAGGACAAAGTCCTGAGCAGGTGATATCTACAGATGCAGGCAGCTGAAATAATGCTGGGAATAACAGGAGGTAGTTCAAGGGAAGAATATTAATCCTCTGCAAAACAAAATGATAAAAACAAGACTAGGTCTTCTCACGAGCCAGATCATGGTAACAGCCAAGGCACTGACACAGAGAACCAAACAGAAATCTAGGTTCTAGACCTGAGAGTCCCCACATCCAAAGTTAGAAACCCTGCCTCAGTCCTGACCACTATCTGCCAGCAAAGCCAGTCAGTTTGGCAGTGTGGACTAGAAATTTACCCAGGACCCCCTTAACTCCCTTACTTCACCAACTCAGTCCCCTATCGGCATCTCCCCTTTCTTAATCTTGTAATTGGTGTTGATCTTTGTTATGATTTAGATCCAAGATGGCTCCCAAAGTCTCATGACTCAAGGGGCACTATTACACCATTGTCTCAAGGGGCACTATTACAAATCCGCTGTTGGGAGGCGGAGTGTGATTAAAGATCACTGGGGCGTGACCTGGAAGGGTATATCTCCTTCCCACCTCCCTTCTCTCTGCTTCCTGTCCTCCAGACATAATTAGCTTTTCCTCCACCACACCCCTCTGCCATGCTATTTCTACTCTGGAGCCAGCTGACCATGGACTGAAACTCTGAGCAGAAATAAACCTCTCCTCCTTTAATTTGTAGGTATTGGGTATTGTGTCTCAACAACAAGAAAGTGACCAAGACAGTGATGTCTGTTAACTGAGGTACGTAATTTCTCAGCCACATAAACCCTTATGTCGTCTTCACTGGGTATGTGTGGGTGGGTGTGTGTGGGTGTGTGCATTCCCCCCCTACTCCTCCCTCTCTCATTCTGCATGGCCTCTCCAGTAGGGTACCTCAAACTTTTTAAATGGCACCTGGTAAAAACAAAAGCCACAAGACCTGCAGAGACTGCAAAAGTCACGCACCATCACATGTCCCGTTCTATTGCTCAAAGCAAGTCAGAAGAGCAGCCCTAATCCAAAAAGTAAGGTCATAGACTTCTCCTCTTGGTAGGAGCTGTGTACTGTGTATACCATAATGAGAAACTCCAGGAGCAGCCATCTTTGTCAACAATTCACCGCACATGCTGGGCTTTCCTACTCCAGGATTATAGGCTGCCCTTGAGAAGCCCCTTCCATTCCCATCTGCAGAACGCTTTCCACAGGTTTTCCATTAGAAGCACCACATAGGACCCTTCTCCATCCAAGTTACAGAAAGTGATGGTAATCTCCTGTGAAAAGCCCAGGTGGCTAATAACAGCCATTGCATCCCAAGCCTGCCAAACGAGGTCTTCCCTCAGTGGTAGCTGGAGTTGTGCTACAAACACACTCCTGCTTCATCTGCCCCAGTGATGGGCGAGGCAGGGACATGCTGAGCCTGTCAGCAGGAACCAGCTCTCCACAGTCGCTGCCCATGGGATCTCGTGGCCAATTGCTCCCTAGAACTGAAAACAGAAATGGAATAGGCCCAATAAAAACCTCAGAAAAGCTACACTTGGAAAGGATGTGATAAAGGCACATTCTTTCAGTTTAATGATCTGAATGACATTACATACCAAGAGTAATGTCATGCTCTGGACATACAACAATGAATAATGTGTCATGCCTGCTGGCCTAGAATTCATAGTCTGGTAGATAATAAATTTGGTAAAGGGAGTCAGAAATTTTCGTTCCTGTCTGCCCTCAAATTCTTCTATCTACCCTAACAGAGACTCCATTTAGTCTCTGCCATCTTCCAGTATATATGAACTATGAAGAGAAAATAGTTTCCTATTGATATACCAATATCCATTTAACCATTCATTTTAATTGAAGTAAGCCAGGTGTGGGGGAGCTCTCCTGAAATCCCAGCACTCCGGAGGCTGAGGCAGGAGGATCTCTACAAGTTTGAGACCAGACTGGGTTACATAGTGAGATTCTGTCTCCCAAAAAAGCGAACTAAATAAATAGGGAAATAATCACAAAATAAAGTTAGAAAAATGTCTGCTTTACTTTACGTCTCAGTGATGAAGGGTTATAGGGCCTTGAGATGGGTCCAATCATCACTGGATGAGGGCTTAGGTCAAAGGACAGCTCCGGGCTCATTCACAGACAGATGGAATCTAAGGCAGCAAGACAGTGGTGTTTATGAGCCTGGAGACCCATTTTGTAAGGAACAGGCAGATGTCCTGCTATGGGAATGGACTGAGACAAAACCCCAAACATGGAGTAAAAGGGGCTGTGGTCCAGCGACACTGACCTGCCCTTGCCCAGCCCTGTCCAGACAGGGGCGACAGGGGCTCTGCACTTCCGGTGATTCTATGTGGGGGTGGGGAAGCCAGTCCCTGGGCTTTGCCTGACAAACAGAGCCACGTTCTTTGAGCCACTGTGGGGAACCCTGAATGCTAGGCATAATTTGTAAGTGGCCTCAGCCGGTAGTGGTGAAAACCCAGCAACGGCTAGCATAGCAGCCGCAGAAGAAACTTGAATAAAAGTACCAAGGGAAAAATTAGAAAAATAATCTTTGAATTATGTGGGGTTTCCTTGGGATATTTGCATAGGCAAAAGCTCATTGGCTGGTGTGTTAAATCGCTCCCAGGACTGGAAGAGCAGACTGGAATTGGAATGTGGCAGTTTCTAAGAAAACAAATTCTTCTAGTTGGAAAAGGGACTATCTGCGTGGGGTGGTCCTTAGTTTATTCAAAACAGATGTTTAGTAGAAGGCTGTGCCAGCAAAGTATCATCTTTTGTTTTGCTTTTGGGTAGATTCCCAAGGCACAGAAATGTATTCTACATATTGAAAAACACTTAGGAGGGCAGATTCAAGATTATGTTACACTATTAGTGCCTTTAGCTCCACTTTCTCCAGAGGGAATTCTTTCTGGAAATTGTGATTGCTAAAAAGAAAAACA
Source organism: Heterocephalus glaber (assembly GCF_000247695.1). The sequence continues at coordinate 5,245,647 of NW_004624753.1, forward strand.
CACCCAGAAAATAACATAGAATGACTCAAATACAGATGTTTTACAAAGGCAGGACTTTGTCTGCTTTGTATATTATTATTATATTTTAGTTTTTTGCTCAATGATTCAAAAAGCCTTCTTTATTAAGTATTTGTCAAAAGAATAAAAGAAGGGCCAGGGATTTAGCTCAGTGGTTTCGCCCCCTGCTGCACAAGCGCAAGGACCCAAGTTCAATCCCCGGTACCAAAAAAAAAACAATAAAAGAAAAGCACAAAGCCAGGTGTTGTGGCACAAGCCTATAATCTAGCACTCTGGGAGGCTAAGGCAGGGGGATAACAGTCCAAGTCCAGCTTGAACAACTTAGCAATTTAGTGAGACTCCATCTCAAACTTTAAAAAAAAAAAAAGTTTTCTGAAGGTCTAAGAATTAGCTCAGTGCAAAGACTGAAAATGAATGAGGGTACTTCTATTTCCTATAGTTTGATAGATCTGTTATTGAGAGAAGAATTCCCAGAATACAATACCTAAAATGATGGATTGAGCTCAAGGCCTTGCGCTTGCCAGGCAGATGCGGAGCCACTAAACTAAATCTCTGGCACCTTGTAATATATTTTTAAAGTGTTTTAAATACAGAGCCGAGCCTGGTCAAAAAGGTAAAGTACTAGTAAGACACCAGAATCTAAGGGAAAGGCAAATCCCAAAAGACAAGCAAGAGCTAAAGCCAGCATAGTCCTCTGCACACACTGATAAAGTCGTGCCCTGCACAAGAGCATGTGATCAAGGTGAAAAATGAGGTGATTTTTTAACCAACTCTCAGTGCTGCAAGGGTTGAATCAACTCAGAGCATGAAGTGTCCTTTTGAAATTCATCCATCCCTAGGAGGTGCCACTTGTAGAGTTTGCCCTGACAAAAACAAAGCTGGCCTGTACCCGGGGTCATCTGCACATTCCTGATGCTGGCGGACCTTTGTCTTCCACAGGCCGCACTATTAGGAGCTAGATGGAGCTGGAAAGCAGCTCCTTTTTGAGTAAATTGAGAAAAAGTCATCTTCTCTGCAGAAAGATTTTTTGTAAATTATTTGTATTAATTCTTGGAAGAAGAGGGAGATTAAAAACAGGCGCCTAAGAATGTCTAACATAGGCCCCCTGTCACTGGGATTCAGTTAAATGAGCTGGGGAGATAGCTCAGTGGTAGAGCCCTTGTCTAGGATGTATGAGGTGCTGGGTTTGATCCCCAACACCACACAAAGAAGAACAACAAAGAGAAACACAGTGTCCATGTTGTTCTCATGGCCCAAGTACCCCCAAGACAAAAGTTTACCACCTGGCGTGTCAATCTTTTCCAACAGATTTACTTTGTACTAAATTTCTAAGGGGCTCTCACAATTACCATTCCAAGGATCATGAATGCATGAACATGAACCCTCAGGGATTACAATTACAGGAATGATCAGACACAGAAAATAAAGCATGCTGAACATATTTAAAAAGAGACTCCAGGAAGGCAAAAGAGCGGGCTCCATCAACCTCCTCCTCCTCCACAGAGAAGAACCAAAAGCACAAATGAGAAGCTGAATTTTGAGGGGCAGAGAGGAGACAAAGGAGAGACAGGAGCACTGAAGAGACAGAGATCCGGCTGGTGGCACAGAGAAAGGAACAAAGAGCACAGGTGACTGTGACGTTGGCTTAGGTGCCAGCAATGCTTGCCCCGAGTATGGGGTGCGCAGGCTTGGAGCCCAGTTAGGGAACCATCTGGAGCTGGCACAGTAACTTTGCTTAGAGAGAGAGCTCCCATTCTCTCCACCCAATCCCCAGAGCCCAGGCAGCTGCCATGTGCCACCATTTTGGAAACAGGTCCACTGTCAAAATTTAAATAGCTCTAAGGGACAGAGCCTCTACTCAGACCCATGCTTGGGGACACAGGCATGCTGCCACATTAGCACAAACAGCTCCAGCTGCACAAACCAACCTGACCCAGCAGAGCAACTGTGACCCCAGTGTGCAAGTCCTCACAGCGTACTGCTCTATAGGGGACAGGCAGTTCAACACAGTGCAGAAAAGTGACATAGCTAAGACCTATGAAAGCAAGGCCCTTTTCCCAAGGAACATGGGGCCCATCCTCCTCTCATTCCCTGTCACATCCTGCCGTTGTGATCAGCACCCATGCCACATCTAACTGGGCCTGAGGGATACCTCTCATCAGCCAGTTGCACTTGGTCCTACACTGCCTGAAGACTCATCTGCTACACCCTACATTTTACTGCTCACCCAAAAGGGGTCACAGAGGAAATTCAAGAAGAAATCAGACAGTTCCTACAATTAAATGACAGTGACAGTATAACATATTAGAATCTATGGGACACAATGAAAGCAGGATTATGAGGGAAATTGAGAGCAGTGAATATTCATATTAGGAAACCAGAGTGAGCCCAATTAAACAACCTGATGCTGAACCTCAAGGTACTAGAAAAAGAAGAGCAGGTCAAACCCAAAGCTCATACAAGGGAGGAAATTATAAAGACCAGAGCAGAAATCAATGAAATGGAGACTAAGAGAATGATAGAAAAAGTCAATGAAGCCAAGAGTTGGTTCTTCGAAAGAATAAACATAATTGACAAACCCATAGCCAACCTTATCAGAAAGAGGAAAGAAAAGGCCCAAATCCATGCAATTAGGAATGAAAAGGGTGAAATTACAACAGACCCTGCAGAAATCCAGAGGATCATCAATACCTACTTCAAGAACCTATATAATACGAGAACCTATATGCCAATAAGATGGAAAACACAGAAGAAATGGACAGATTCCTAGATAAGTATGAATTACCAAATTTGAATGAAGAAGACCTAAAAATTCTAAATAACCCAATATCAATCAATGAAATTGAAAATGTAAATAAAAACTTGTTAACTAAGAAAAGCCCTGGTCCTGATGGCTTCACTGCTGAATTCTACAAGACACTTAGAGAAGAACTACTGCCACCACTGTTTAAACTCTTCAATGAAATTGAAAGGGAAGCAATACTCCCGAATTCATTCCTGGAAGCTAGCATCACCTTGACCCCCAAAGCAGGCAAAGACCCAACTGCAAAAGAGAACTATAGGCCAATCTCACTAATGAACATAGATGCAAAATTCCTTAATAAGATACTGGGAAATAGAATGCAGAAGATTATCAAAAAGATCATACACCCTGACCAAGTGCGACTCATCCAGGGACACAGGGATGGTTCAACATATGCAAACCAATCAATATAATACACTATATCAATAGAGCCAAGGACAAAACCATGTAATCATCTCAATAGATGCAGAAAAAGCATTTAACAAAATCCAACACAGATTTATGATAAAAACCCTACCAAAAAATGGAACAGACAGTCTCTACCTCAATCTGAGAAAAGCCATCTATGAAAAACCTACAGCCAATATCATACTAAATGGTCAAAAACTGAAAGCTTCACACTGAAGTCAGGAACAAGACAAGGATGCCCGCTATCACCACTCCTGTTCAACATAGTTTTGGAAACATTAGCCATGGCAATTAGACAAGAGAAAGAAATAAAAGGAAGAAAGATATGAAATGAAGAAGTCAAATTGTCATTATTTGCAGATGACATGATACTCTATATAGGAGACCCCAAGAACTCCACCAAAGTCTTCTAGACTTAATAACCAAATTCAGTCATGTAGCTGGATACAAGGTCAACACACAAAAATTAATAGCTTTCCTCTACACAAACAACAGACTCACTGAGAGAGAAATAGGGCAAACAATTCCTTTTACAATAGCATCAAAAAAACTGAAATACCTAGGAATAAACATAACAAAAGAAATCAAAGATCTCTTCTCTGAAAACTATAGCACTCTGAAAAGAGAGATGGAAGATGATATCAGAAAATGGAAAGACATTCCCTGCTCCTGGGTAGGAAGAATCAACATAGTGAAAAGGGCCGTACTTCCAAAACTGCTATATAGAGTCAATGCAATCCCAATTGAAA
>NW_004624753.1:5256456-5314153 GCF_000247695.1 Heterocephalus glaber
ATTGTGTTGTATACCTACAATGTACCAATAAAAGAATTTAATTTAAAAAAGGAATTTTTTATAGCTATACATATTAAATTTTCAGTCTACTAGAATTACAGTGAAAGAAAAAAGATAAGGAAAGATTTCTCAAAACCTAAATAATGGGACAAGGAAATAGAAAGCCAATTGTGTAATATTAGCAGAGACGGCATCAGCAGAACTTCAGGAGATTCAGAAAATCATGATATCCTGACTAGTTGGCACAGTTGTGAGGTAAACTTTTTAGGGCAAAGGAAAAAACTTAAGGATGGTTGAGATTCTGGGTTTTTTTCACATGGGTTTCATAAACTTTTAGTAAATGATGCAATTAACTTTGCATCTGATGATTTTTAAGTAAATATATAATGATATTTAGAAGAAAATATAGTTAATAACTTAATTCAATAAAATCAATTAAATGAACACATACATTTTCAAAATAATCTTTTTATAGTTTTCCATGTAGGGATCTTACATAACTAGATTTATTCCTAGATATTTGGGGGTTTTTATGCTATAATAAATAGCATCATTTTAGAAATTTCATTTTCTACGTATTTTCTGTATACACTATTATGTTTTATTTGCAAACAATAGTTTGATTTCTTCTCAATCATTTTTCCCTTTATTTTTTATCCTTGACTTATTAAACCAGCTAGGCCAGTGTTGAATAGAAGTAATGATAGTGTGCTTCCAAATTTTATTCCTGACTTCCAAGAGATTTCATTTATTTATCATTAGGTTTGCTATGATGATAGGCTTTTTTAGTAAATATTCTTAATAAATTAATAAATATCCTTTATAAAATATCCTTTATTACATTCAGAATGCCCCTTTTATCTGATTATAAGGGGACTTCATGAATTGATTTTGAAATGTTAAGTCAATTTTACACTCATAATAAATTAAAAATGATTATGATATTTTCTTTGTACATACTGGTATACTCAATTTGCAAAATTGTATTTAGTATTTCTGCATTTTCATTCATGAAATTGTACTGTAATGTTTCCTTTAAATAATGTCTTTATCAATTTTGGAATCAAGGTAACGTTGGCCTTATAAAATAAGCTGAAAGTTTGCACTTATTTTCTGTTTCCTCTAAAAGTTTGCATGATTGGTGTTATTTTTCTTACATGTGAAAATAACTAACCAAAAAAGCCATCTGGGGCCAGGGATTTAGCTCAGTTGTTCCACCACCTGCCTCGCAGGCACGAGGACCCGAGTTTTATCCCCAGTACCAAAAAAAAACCCAAGAGTAATACATCCATCCCATGAAATACATAACAACAAAAAAGCCATCTGGACTTGGAGATTTCTTTGTGGGAAGGCTTTTTGGGGGTCGGGGGTTGAGGGTGGTACTGAGGATTGAACCCAGGGTCTCATACATGCTGGGCAAGTGCTCCACACTGAGGTCCATCCCCAGCCTTTTTATTTTTTATTTTGAGCCAGTGTCTCACTGCATTGTCCAGGCTGGTCTGGAACTCATGATCCTCCTGCCTCACCCTCACCAGCACCTTGGATTACAGGCATGCAACATCGTGGCCAGCTTGTGGGAAAATGTCTAATTATAGTTTTTTTTTAACTAAAGTATTAGTTGCATTTTCAAGGAATTCTTGAATTTCTTTCCAAGTTTCAAATTTATTAGCGTAAGTTGTAATTTTTGATTGCCTTAATGTCATAGGGATAGTCCTCGCCGTTTATCCATGACCTTAGTCCTTATGCTTTCTATTTTTCTTTATCATTCTTGCTAGAGGCTTATCAATAGCGATACCAGACTACCTTCTGGTTTTATTGATTTTTCTCCACTTGTACAAGTGCTTTCTATCCATGTGATAACCTTTTTATTATTTCTTTCATTTGCTATTATTCTTCTAAAATCCTGAAAAAGCTACTTCATTTTGGGGGGATTTGTTTGGATACAGGATTTTGCTCTGTAGTTCAAGCTGGTCTATAGAGCCCAGGCTGGTCTTAAACACTCGGCAATCCTCATGCCTCAGCCTCCCAAGTGCTGGGATCACTGGAGTACACCACCACACCTGGCTTTACTTAGATCTTTCCTTCTTTCTTTTTCCTTTTAGAGAAAGGGGAAGGGATCAAACAGGGCCTTGCATATTTTAGGCAAAAGTTCTCTACTATGAAACTATATCTCCAAGCCTCTTCTTTTCTAATATATGTATTTATGACTATAAAATTCTTTCTAAACATTTCATATATTTGATGTTATAGTTTTGCTTTCATTCAGTTAAAATATTATTTTAGTTCAAAATTTAGATCTATTTTATGGTATTTGATATCAAGACTTATTGTAAAACTATAGGATGTATGATATTGCTAGAAAGGTAGACAAAGAGACCACTCTATAGTAATACAGACCCACACATATATGGTCACTCGGTTTACAAAAAAGGTGGCTGCTATAGGGAAATACAGAGAGGACATTCTTACCAAATAAATGATTTTGTGTCCTTGGATAATCACATAGGAAAAGAAATGAATCTTACTCCATACTTCCCTCCATATACAAAAGTAGTTTAGTTGGATTGTAGACCTAAATGGTAAATGGTAAAGCAATAAATCTTCTGGGGCTGGGGATTTAGATCAGTGGCAATGCGCCTGCCTCGAAAGCTCAAGGTCCTCAGTTTGATCCTGGGTATCAGAAAAAACAAAACAAAACAAACAAACAAACAAACAACCCAATAAAGCTTCTACCTACAAAATAACGTAAAAGAATGCCTTTGTGATCTTGAGATAGGCCACAATTTCCTAGAATTCACACGCAGATGTGCACACACATACACACTAGCCCTAAAGAGATTGTTACATTCATTTATATTAAGGATGTTTGCTCATCAAAAGACACCGGTATGAAATAAATATTTTGAATTCCCACATATGTCAAAGTATCCTTATGAAGAACACTTATAAATCAATAAAAATGAACTAAAACACTCAATGAAAAAATGGGCTAAAGACAAAAATTTAATAGAAACAGGATGCTTGAATGGTCAATAAACACAGGAAAAGGCACTGAAAACATCATTAGTCACGGGGAGAATACAAATTAAAATAGCAGAGTTCTATCACTAGGCGCCCACCTGAATGGTTAAAAGTAAAAAGAATGATAATACCAAATGTTGAGGGTTAACTTGGAATACTAATTTGGAAAACTGTTTGGCAGTGTGTGCTATAGCTGAACATATGCATATCTTATTGCCCAAAACTTCTACTCCAAGGGACATGTCCTAAAGAAACATTACATAAATGCATTCAAAGATATGTATGCAAATGTGTATAGCAGCATTTTTTAATAAAGGCCTAAATAATAAAATATCCACAAAAATACAATTGTGGTATATTTATACAATCAGTTATGATAAAGCAATAAAAATGAGTGAATTATTGCCACAAATCAAACATGAATGTCCCTAAAAAAAATATTAATGATGCCAGGCATGATGGTGCAGGCCTATAATCCTAACACTTGGGAGGCTGAGGCAGGAGGATAACTGAGAGTTCAAGGTCAGTTGGGCTCCATAGTGAGTTCAAGGCCGGTCTGAACTGCATAGCGAGACTCTGTTTCAAAAAAAAAAAAAAAGAAAGAAAAATATTAATGCTGAGTGAAAAAAGCTGAATATAAAAGTAAATGAACTGTATGAGTCTATTTACATAAAGCTCAAAACCAGGCAGTGCTACTCTCTGGTGACAGTTACTGTGCTGGGGGAGTCACAGGAGGGCAGGCACACTGCAGTGATGTGTTTTCTGATATGGATGATGGGTACACAGGTGCGTGAACTTGGTCAAAATTCACTGAGTGACAAAGCGTATGATTTCTACACTTTGATGCATGCGTCTTAATATTTCAATTTAAAAGTTTAAGCAAAAACTATATACTGAGAAAAACATGCATCTCCATGTGCTGTACCTCTGCTTTTATCTTGGGCCTTGACAGCAGAAAGAATTAAACAGCTCCTCACTTTGTGACCGTATGTCAAATTGTGTTAAAAATATCATAGCCTTGGGCCTGGGGATTTAGCTCAGTGGTTCCAGTGCCTGCCTTGCAAGCGCAAGGTCCTGAGTTTGATCCCTGGTAATAACAACAACAAAAAATTACAGCCTTGCCTAGGGGTGCAGCTCAGTGGTAGAGCACTTGCCCAACACTTGTGAGGCCCTGGATTTGATCCTCAGCACCAAATATGCCAATTTAAAATAGCACAGATCCTGTGGCACCGGGCCTGCCTCACAAGCACAAGGTCCTGAGTTCATTCCCTGGTACCAAAAAGAAAATAGCACAGAGCCTGCCCTAGACATGCTCTTTCACAGTACTGACCTGTTGCTTTAACTGCAACCTAGTGATGACTGCTTCCTAAGTAATTACCAGCTTTCATTTTTATCTTTGAAAAATTTTGTTAAAAAGAAACTTGGTTGTCAAACTTAAGTGGTAAGTTTAACTTTCTCTTTTTTTTTTTTTGTACCAGGGATCGAACTCAGGACCTCAGACTTGCCAGGCAGGCACTATGCCGCTGAACTAAATCCCCAGCCCCCAAGTTTACCTTTCTTACATGATTACATATATTTAATATTTGTCGGTAGTGGTTTTACTTTGTGTTCAGGAATTGCTGACTTTCAGATAAACCTGTGTAGGAAATGGACATGTATCTGCAGGACTCAATTTGCAGCACGTTTTTACTTGTGAACAACACAGCAATGCAAGTTGGCTGTGATCGCTGGTGTGAGTAGCAGAGGAAAAAGACCAAGAGCATGACTATGTTTGTGGAGAGAGGCACGTGAGAAGAAATACAACCTTCATCACATATAGGTTCTAAAGCAAAAAATATTTTTAAAAATTCATTCCCTAACTGTAGGATGCGTAGCCTAGATCAAGGCAGGAGGTAACAGGCTGAGGAAGGTAAACAGGTCGTTTTCTTCCAGTTTGGTGACATGATCCCTTTATTGGATCACGGAAAAATTCTAATAAAAAGAATTCCCAGAGGAAAGAATGAAAAACAAGAGCCAGTACACAGTGTAACAAAGGCAGCTGAAAACCTCTTCTAAGTAAGTACTTAACCAATTGTTTGGAATATAATAGGATTAATTCTAAGCAGGTCGAATTTTCTACTGCAATAATATTGACAATTTATGCCTCCTTCAAGTTTCTTTAAACTACACTTTAAGAACCAGTTTGCTATAAGAGGATTGATGTCTCAGTTCTCAATGATTCCCACTGGCTCAGGGCTATCAGGAAAGCTATGTAAAGGAAGTGTGTGCTGATCGGGCAGTGGTGCACCCTCTCTAGTCCCAGCTACTGGGGAAGCAGAGGCGGGAGGATCACCTGAGCCTATGAGTTTGGGGTCACCCCGGCACTATAGCCAAACCACATCATTTTAAAAAAAGAAAAACAGGAAAAAAATGTGTGTTGCTGTACTCAGATCAATTCAGATGGAAAAGATGGTGATGGCTAATAAAGAGAACATACGCTGTGTAGCAGAGCTCCATCCTACAAAGAACCCCTGAAACATTACCAGAAACCTGTGCAGTAGGCTCCAGTCTTCCTGCTCCTGCTCAATGTGTGACGCAAGCCTGAGAAAAAAACCTAAAAGACAGAACTAAGAGAAACAGAAATCAGGGAGCCAGGACAGCTAATGCTGCTTAATTAGCAAAGGTGCTGGTCCGTCCAAGCCACTGATTTTTATTAGTAATCAATTAGGGTAAAGGCATGCTACGTGCAAAGGTGGAACTGTCTTTCTCCAGCACTCTCATGACTCTCCTTCGGTCCTCTCTACTTTGGCATTTTCTCTACTACTTGAAGAGGACCCAGAGTTGAAATATTGGGCTGAATTACACAAAAGTGTTGTCTTTATAGGTCAAAACCAGTCAACCATAGGCAAAGCTACAATTTAACATACACCATAGTGGACTGCAAGGACCTGCAATCATGCAGTTTCTATGGAAACTAATGGAGACAAGGCTTGTAAAAGGAAAAGTCGAAGCATTCTCAAATTAGGAACAGAATAGACAAAATACATGATTGTAATTAGAACATTGTCCTTCTAGCTAAGAAAGTTTTAGATGTGGGAACGGAATTTGGGCGCAAGTTCCTCTGACCTCAGCACGTAGGCTTCGCCGGACTGACCTCTATAAAGAAGCCAGTTGTGGGGTTAACTCTCCACAGCCTGCACTGCTTACAGCCTGCTTTGGGCATAAGCAATATTGTGATTCCCCACACATCCAAAAGTGCAGGAATGGTGAAAGTTCTCTGCACACACAAAATGGCAATAGCTACCAAAGAATGTCACTCCCTACTGTATTACTACTTACCTAAACTTCAAGCTAGCATCTCCCACCCTTTATTTTTTGCCCCCCTTTTTTTTGAGACAGAGTTTCACTATGTAAAGTAAAGGCTGGCCTTGAGCTCACTACATAGCCCAGGCCGAGCTCAAACTCATGGTAATCCTTCTGCCTCAACCTCCTGAGTGCTGCGATTACAGGTGAGCATCACCATAGCTGGCTCAAGCTAGCTCTTTTTTGCTGTGCTCCTTACTTTCTGTAGCCTTGATATCATTGCTCAATCAAGTTTCTCCTTCCCTGCCTCCTTCCTCCTTTCTGCAGTACTGTGGGTTGAACCCTAGATCCACCCCTAAGCCCCAGATTAAACAAAAATGTCGTAATTGCTCTCTCAGCTTCAGTCTCAAGTCTTTTTAATTTTTTTAAAAATTAGATCTCTTTCTCTAATCTTCACCTCTTTGGGATTTGTAGTGTAATCATTCTTTGTAAGTATCGAATTCAAATTTCCCCACCCCCCTTATTTTTTTTTATGGTGGTGCTATACATCAGGCTCAGGGCCTTGAACACACTAGGCAAACATGCTACCCTTGATTATACGCCCAATCCCTTCTGCCCTTTTAAAATCCACTACCATATTTCTTATCACCTTTACTAAACTCTTGCTTGGCATCAAAAGACAACTTCATAAACCGTGCCACCAAAAGAAATATCCTAGACTTTTATCCTTCCACCTCCCAGAGAGCTTGGACCTTAGCTCGAGTCCATATAAACTGTTTAACTCTCTCACCAGTGGTCTGTGAGTTGATAATTCAGGATACTGCCATTTGACCTTTTGAACTAAAGAAAATATCCTTCGATGTCAGTGAGACTCTTCAGCATATCAAATTTATCAGCCGATTAATTGGTAAACATGGAAAGGAAGAGATATGAATATGGGAAGTCATTTTTGTCTTTATTTCTTTTTCCATTTCCTTTATAATCTTACAGAAAAGTCTATAATCCTGTATTTATTATGAGACTAGAACCATGTAAACTACTTTGAAGTTATGACTTCAAAAAGTTTTCAATATCATGAGGTCTAACAGGAGAGAGGAGACTTTATCATAAGTCCTATTTAATCAGCAAAGAGCTTCAGTAATTTTAGAACTTTCTAAACAAAATTATCTAAACATCTGGAAGCTATTAAAGAGCTGAGGAAGTGACCCCACAGTTACATTTAGAAAGGCATTTTTATTATAAATTCCTTACAAAATAAGTCTGTGGAAACAAAATTAAATTACTGTTACCATTTTACTCAAATTTCTCATACCAATTAGATATTTTATAATTGAAATATAGAATTACTTGGGGAGAACAATGGTTTAGTGTTTAAGCAAGTAAATGGATAATTAAAATATGTGATATTATGCACCTAGGTTCTGATTTTAGTAGTAATATATTAGTTATATACATTCTGATTTGTAGGAAATATATTCAAATATTACGGCTTAGAAGTCAGACAGAAAAAAAAAACAAAGTCAGACAGAATGAGCATTAATTTCCGACTCTAGCACTTACTAGTTGCAGAGACACAGGTAAAATTCATCAACTTGGAGTCAGGATGTTCTTCTCAGTATAGAGCAGAGACAGCCTTGCATAAGACGATTAGGTGGGTTAAAGATTGAGAATACTTGATCTGAAATGCTTGGGACTGGGCCGGGGATTTAGCTCAGTGGCTTTGCTGCCTGCTGTGCAAGCGCAAGGAACCGAGTTTGATCCCCGGTACCAAAAAAAAATGAAATGCTTGGAACTGTTACCAAGTTCTGTGATTCTTAGACTCTCTGGGGATTCTTTCCAGATTCTTGGTGTCCTGAATAAAGAATTGGATAAGACATGTGGAAAAGGTAGCAAGGTTTTATGTTTACACTGAGAAAGCTCACAGTGGACACAAGGTTAATGGCAGACATCTTTGTTTTCCCCTTTCTTTGGGCTGAGGTCAGATCTAGGCTGTCCTATCAAAAACCTGCTTGGTTTCACACCAAAAGAACTGAAGATAGTACTTTCTGATTGGTCCCAGGTGCAGGGCTTCAGAACTGTTTTCTGTGCTTATGTCCTGGATCTCCATGATTGACAGGTCACACCTACTTGTTCAGGAGGTTGGCCATGCCCTGAACTCCTGCCTTGGGACCAAGAGTGTTTCTGATTTTTAAAAGTATTTACACATATATAATGAGATATCTTGGGACTGGGACCCAAATCTAAATATGAAATTCATTTATGTTTCATATACATCTTGTATGTGTAGCCTGAAGGTAATTTTATATAATATTCTTACTGTGCCTGCAACTTAATCACACAAAGTCAGATGTGGAATTTTCCATTTGTGGCATCATGCTAATCCTAGCTCAGAAAGCTTTGGATTTTGAAACAATTCAAGTTTAGACGTTTTGGACCAAGGATGCTGAACTGTAAAACTTGGAAGCCTAGCACAGTGTCTACCCTAAGTATAACAATAAATTTCCTCTCTTCTTTTCTTTTTCTTTCACTTGCTTCCTTCTCACTCTCACCCCCACTATCAACATGTCACACCTGCTTTTCATTTCAAGGCCAAGGGCGATGTCACATAAAAGTTTTTTGAAACTTCCTGTATACTTCTTATCTTCCCATTGTTACCAACAGCTTAAAACGCTAGAAATCCCCAAGAGGATTATGTTTATTTCGGGGCTGAGTATAGGGGGAAAGTTAGGACAGTGTATTTTGTTTGGCAGTAGGTCAAGGAGGAAGAAAACTCTTTATCCAGGAACACTACTCTGAGTCATACAATACGTTAGTTTTATATTTGCTTCTTTTAATCCTGATACTATTCAGGTCTGTTTGCAAAGCTCATGTTCTTTTGGCTCAAAAATTTTGTTGGTGGCTTTTGTAGATTGCAGGAGACACACACAATTTTGCACAGTGCTAGTGAGTTTTAAACCACTGACTGACAAATGGATGCACAAAGCCAGAGCTGGGTGGGGGGCTATTGAAAAACAAAAACTAAAAGAGGAGGACCTAAGACACATAAATAGATCAAGAGCAGTGTTGCCTGAGAAACTGTTCTCGGATTCCCTAGCTGTGGAAAAGAGAAGGAAACAATAGCTGAGAATCAGAGCGAAGCCTGGGGCCAGGACACACAAAAACACCAGGCGAAGTGGATCCGCTGAGGCTGAGCTGTAAATGGAAGGTGTGCTGAAAGGAGGCTGAACTTTTATCAAAGAACAGGGTGTGGGGTAATGGAGCAGTGACTCACAATAGAAGCCCTCAGAACAGTGAGACTTCCCCAGGTCAGGGACAGCTCCTGAAACACCCTCAACCAGGCTGGGTGAAGTAGAAGGAAGACATGCTCCTCCCCAAGTCGGGTCCTCGCCAGCTTCCTCTTGTTTAAGAAGCTATTCCTGCTCTCAGAAGACTTGTCTGGCCATCCCTCACACTTCAGTGAACTCTCCAGTGGCTTTATGAATGATGAAGGAAAAGATTTAGTAATAGCACATACAGCTTTCTTGTTCAGGTATACCTTTATGCTGCCATTTAAAAATATATATATTTTTAAGCCAGGTGGGGTGGTGCATGCCTGTAATCCTAGCACCCAGAAGGCTGAGGCAGGATGATCCTAGTGAGTTCAAGGCCAGCCTGAACTACAGAGCAAGACCCTGGCTCAAAAAACAACAACAAAACCAAAATAAAAAATATTTTTAAAGTAGGTTACAAAGTTAAACTAAAATATTATTCTTGTAGTCATCTACAAAGTCTTAGTAATTAGTTGTGATTCTAATTTTGCTTCTAAACACCTACATTGGGTTTAAATATCGTTTCTGTCTCCTACACGCTGTGTGACTTTAAAAATATTATCCAACTTCTTTGAACTTGAGTTTCCCTATTTGTCTGTGCTGGCATTGTTGGTAATGTCTGTTTTAACTACAGACTAACACACTGAGCTGTCCATTACTTCCAGGATGCTACCATCAGACTCGGACATCTCAATACTTCACTTTGTTTGTTTGTTTGAGACAAGACCTCACTATCCAGTTGAGGCTGACCTTGAACTCACTATGTAGCCCAGACTGGCTTCAAACTTGCAGCAATCCTCCTGCCTCAGCCTCCTGAGTGCTGGGTTACAGGTGTGTGTTACCACAGCCAGCTCACACACTTCACTCTTCTACTCATGCCCTGTGATTTGGATCTGAAATGTCTCCTGAAAGCTCTGAGTCAGAGGCGTAGTCCCCAAATGGTGGTGCTGTGGGAAGGAGGTAGAAGTTTTAGGATGTGGGGTGTCGCTGGAGGAAGCAGGTCCTTAGGCCTGTGCCCTGAAGAGCACACTGGGAATAGGGACCACTGCCCCTCCTCTCTCTGCTCTGGCCACCACTGTGTTCTCACAGGGTGAGTCCCGTGGGGATTCTTTCCAAGTTCTTAGGGCCATGAACAAAAAACTGTGCACAGCATGCAGAAAAGCCAGCAAAGGTGTACACTTATTAAAGGTGGGAAACAGGTACACTCTACAGACTGAGAGCGAGCCAGGGAAAAGACCCACAGCGGCCCGAGGATAAAGGGACAGGGGTCTTTTGTATCCAAAATTCCCAACTTGGCTTTCCCCTCATGCAAATAAGGCTTTGGGACATTTGTCCTATCAAAACCCTACTTGGCCTGGAACCAGATTTAAAGTGGAATGTAATCATCATGTCCTATACAAAGACTTGCTCAGTTTCTCCTCACATGGAAATGAAGGACAGGGATCACTGTCTTTTGATTGGCCGTGCCCACATGCAAATGAAGTATTGTGAACAGTGTCTTCTGATTGGTCCTGTAAACAGTGCCAGATTCCAGTGTAGGACTGAAAATAGCTTTTTTCTGATTGGTCCACAGTGCTCAGCCATAAACTGATGTCATTTTGGGTCCTGTGTCCTCCACACGTCCTCTGTTTTAGGGAACATCTCACTCGACCTGTTACCCAAGGGTTTTTTATGAGCAAGTGTAGGCACATTCTGCGCAGGCAGTTGTTCTGTTTGCCCCAGCCCCAAGCTCCCACCTCAGTAGGGTGAGCAGTTTTCCTGCCATGTGCTCCCTGCTGGGATGTCCCACTTCACATGGGCCCAAAGCAATGGGACAAAGTGATCATGGACTGAGAACTCTGGAATTGTGATCCGAAATAAATCTTCCACCATTTAAATTGATTATCTCAGGGCTTTTGTCACAGGGATGGACAGCTGCCTACCACGTCCCAACTGGCTCTATCTATAGACATCTGTTTATAAACTCCATCTTCCCAACATTTCCAGATATATTTCCTTTCACCTCTACTGTCTTGTCTTGGTCTAAACCTCTGTCACCTCTCACCTGGAATACTGCAATAGCCTGCTAACTCCTGTTAATGTTTCTGCTCTTGTCCATGCCCTCATGAGCTTTAAAATAAAAGTCAGATCATGTCTAAGGACTACTATCTAGAATATATAAAGAACTGAAAAAAATAAGATCCTCCAAATTTAAAGACCCAGTCCAAAAATGGGCATCTGAAATGAAAAGACACCTCTCAGGTGAAGAAGTAGAAATGGCAAATAAATATATGAAAAAATGTACAACATCACTGGTCATTCAAGAGATGCAAATTAAAACAATGCTGAGATTCCACCTCACACCAGAAAGAATGGCTGCTATCAAGAAATCAACCAATAACAAATGCTGGTGGGGCTGTGGGGAAAGAGGAACACTTCTTTACTGTTGGTGGGAGTGTAGACTGGTGCAACCACTGTGGAAATCAGTGTAGAGATTCCTCAAACAACTAAAACTAGAGGATGTATTTGACCCTGCTATTCCCCTGCTGGGTATCTTCCCAAAAGAATTAAAAATGTCTTACGACAGTGATATATGCACACCATGTTTATAGCGGCACAGTTTGAAATAGCTAAATCTTGGAAACAGCTCAAATGCCTATCAATTGATGAATAGATAAAGAAGATGTGTTTTGGAGTCCGGCATGATGACACACACCTGTAATCCCAGCACTTGGAAGGCTGAGGCAGGAGAATCACTGTGAGTTTGAGGCCAGCCTGGGCTACATAGTGAGTTCAGGGCCAGCCTGAACTTCAAAGGGAGACCCTGCCTCAAAAAAACAAAAAAAAGGAAGATGTGTTTTTTTATACATTGGAATACTACTCTGCCATAAGTAAGGATGAGCTTGAGACATTTATAGCTAAATGGATGGAACTTTGAGACCATATTCCTAAGTGAAATAAATTGGACCCGCGTGTGTGTTGTTTTGTTTTTGTTTTGTTTTTTTGGTACCAGGGATTGAACTCAGGTCCTTGTGCTTGCACGACAGGCAGCAGAACCACTGAGCTAAATCCCCAGCCCAGGACACGCAGGTTTAAATACCACATTGTGGGCCAAGGATTTAGCTCAGTGGTTTGGCCACCTGCTGTGCAAGCATAAGGACCTGAGTTCGATCCCCGGCACCAAATAAATAAATAAATAAATACCACATTGTTTCTCTGGTGTCAGAAATTTAAAGTGGAAATAAGGACTAACATATATAGCAGATATTGGGAAATGGGAAGAAAATGTTCAAATGGGAAAGAGAATAAGGGAGGGGGAAAGAGAAAGGAAAGAAGGGACAAGAAAGAAAAGTTAAAATAAAAGGAAAAAATGGAAACAAAGCTTTTATATTTAGGGAGGAGAAGGGAGGTTGGAGGGAAGGGAAAAAAAGAAAAGGTGGGCCGGGGATTTAGCTCAGTGGTTCTGCCACCTGCCTCACAAGTGCAAGGTCCTAAGTTCAATCCCTGGTACCAAAAAAAAAAAAAGAAAAAAAAAGGCAGAATATATCATCATGGACAGGTGCCAATTCCCTATGAGTGTTATCATCATGTATATCTAAAATATACCAATGCATATTTTGCCTTAAAAAAAGTCAGATCATGTCTACCTCAGAGGATCTGGTCCGTGTGCCCTTCTCTGTCCTTGTGCCCCATTGCTCTCCATCTTTTCATTCCACTCCATCGGCACTGCTGTTCGTGCTCTTCCTAGAACACATCGAGAACTACCCAGTGTCTTAGTTACTTTCTCATCACTGAGATTCAATACCCAACACCCACAATTTGAAGGAGGAGAGGTTTACTCTGGCTCACAATTTCTACAGGTTTCAGTCCATAGTAGCTGGTTCCAAGGGAGGGTGCCATGGCGAGGGGCATGGTGTGGGAGAAACAGCACATGGCATGGTGGCAGGAAGCAGAGAAGGATCGAGGGAGGAGGAGGGAAACAGACCCTTCTAGGCCACGCCCCAGTGAGCACCTCCTCTACCCAGGCTGCACCTCCCCACAACACATTCAGCTATAATCTCATCAGTGGACTGACCCACCAATGAGTATCACACCCCTGTGATCCAATCACCTCCCCAAAGCCTCACCTAAGAGTGCATGTGGCGTTGGGGGACATCTGGATATGAACCATAACGTTCAGGTAGATCCTCTGCAAGTGCAAAGCCCTCTGCCTGGAATGTTCTTCCCTCTTGTACACACAAGGCTGTTTTCCATCCTCCTTCAGGTATTTATTCAAACGTTACCTTCTCAAAGAATCCTCTCTCACTACTCTGTCTAATGTACTATGTCTCTCCCTCCTCATTCCTTTTCACCTCCCTCTCTTCTGTGCTTTATTTTTTCTCAGCTTTTATCACCATCTAATATCTATATGTTTTATTTCCTTATCTTCATTTTCTAATTGATCCCACTGGAATGAATTCCATAAGAGCAGTGATTCATATTTGTCATATACCTAGCATGTAAAATAATGCATGACATATAATAGTAAGTCAATAGATAAATAAATAATCTTGAACTAACAAATGAATGATTGGAAAACTATAATATAGCTCATGTACCTATACCTATACTGTACTTCAATGATATATCTTGGGTAACTTTGCTTCCTGGTGAAACTCATTCTGATGTTCAACTCTGGCCAATAGGAAAACCCTCAAATGCAGCTAATAGAGATGATACAAGTGGGACTATGAGCCCACACCCTTCCACTCACCTGAACCTGGGCACACACTACCTTTGTCCTAAGGTCTATTACTCAGAGGTAGAGATAAGAAAAAGAAAAAGAAACCCCTGAGGCCACCTGGAAGATTCTGAAGTCCCAAGCCAAGACAGACATGTGCCGGCATGACCTAACAACAACCTTTCTTCACTTGGAGATCAATGAAGGCTCATGCACATGGACTGCATTTCATACATCCAATTATAACAGAGTGAATTATGGGAAAACACATATGTGATAGATGCAGCTGGCATGACTCAGCATCCTGTCAATAACGTTGTCAGTCATGCTCTGGAAGACCCAATGGGAGAGCAGTGCACATTTTAAATTCTTTTTTTAAAAAATTCATTAAGTTTACTGGTACATTTTAGGTATACAATATGATGACATTCACCATTAGGAATTTGTACCCTTACATGATGCATCTTGGTTCTTATTTTTTCCCTATTTCCCTGCCCTCCCTTCACCCCCTCCACCTCTCCCTATTTACAAAGACTTTGTTTCTGTTTTTTCCTTCTCTCGTATTTTTTCCTTTCCCTTCTTTCCTTGCCCCTACATCCCCCCCACTTCCCCTTCCCCTTTGCCCCTTTTCTTCCTATTTCACATTATCTATTATACCTTTTGGTCCTCATTTACCCTTTCAGTTTCTCACCCCAGAGAAACTATTCGGTATTTACCCATGTGTGTCCCACTTATTTCACTTAAGAGTATGGCCTCGACACATTTGGAATTCTTAAACACAACCCTTTCAGTGCTTGCATCATTTTTCTTTCCACCAGTGTACTCTGAGCCTCTCACCTGATTAAAATTTGGCTGCTTTTTCCTTACCCTAGTGTGGTACATCCAATTTTATGTTCATTGCACACAAGAATTTAGAAACCTGTCCAGGACCCCATCACCCACAGTAACATAGCTGTGGCTATTGGGGTGATGATTCCCCAAGACCCAAAGGAAACAGAGCAGGAAAAATAAGCTTCTGGAAATCTTCGTTCAAATCAGAAGACAAGGAGGAAAAGCAAGATGCCAACCCCCAGTCACACCCACAGGCACAAGCTGCTGCTGGCAGGCAAGTATGTAAATTGGGGAAGGGAAAACCCTTGATGTGGATTAATCAAGCATCTGGGAATCAGGAAATTTCTTTCTGAATACAGAGGATGTCCATTATACCTCTTCATTTTGGGCAAGCTATAGGGGAGAGATGTGAAAGGGAATTTCCTTAGAAAAGAGCAGGACTCTAGGACATTTCTAGAAAAGTCTTTGTAAACCTGAATAAGTTAGACAGTTTCTGTCTCTTATTCTTATTCACTTATTCACTCTAGGATTTTTATATTCCATAAATTCTGACTTGCAAGGAGAGCTTACGGCTTGGAGGAGAGCTTCCCAGCATCCCTGGGAGCAATGATGGCGAGAAGTGTTCACATCCACTCCACAGCCTCATCTCAGGGTCCAGAACCGAAAAGCTGTGTGCAAAGAAAATGCTGAATGAGGGGTTACTCTTTTCCTCATTTAATTCTTTATCCTGAGACTATGTTGCCATGGAAAAAGATTTCGTGTAGAAGAGAGAGAGAGAGAGAGAGAGAGAGAAATAGAGGTACAAGAAAGAGGTTGATTGGGACAATAGCAGGAGAAGAGACCTGAAAAGAGTGAAATTTGGAAGGAGTAAAATCATGCATAAGTTGACAGGCAGTTAGAAGACAGCTGGTGACAGATAATCCATCAGACCTTTTGACCTAGAATTATCTCGCAACATGTATTTCTTATTGCTCCTGGAGGAACTAATTATGCGATTTTCATCAGTCTGAACAAATCTTTTTTATACTATTCTTTTTTTTTTTTTGGTATCAGGGATCGAACTCCAGTCCTTGTGCTTGTGAGGCAGGCAGCAGAACCACTGAGCTAAATCCTTGGTGCTGCCCGGCCCTTTTATACAATTCTTTATGACAAACTCTGACATGCATCAGAAATTCCAAGGCCATGAAAACCCTCAGTGTTTATAGTACCTGCTCCAACATTATGCGAAGCATCAACTAATAACCTTCAAAGTTGAGGGCTGCACACACCCTGTACTGTTGTATCAAAAAATCGAGAGTTACAGCACTAGGTCATGTTGATGAGACCATCATTTTTATTTTCAAATACTAATATCGAGTTCAAAATATTCAGAAAAATAAACTCCCAGAAGAAAAATAGTGGAAAGCATTATTATTTTCCCTTTAAAGGTCTTACATGTTACTGATTACTTTTTTTTTATAGAAAAGGCATTTAGTCTGTCTCTAAGAGTTGCCAAAATCCCAACAGTTTCAGCATTGCTGAAAACTCCAAGTCCATAGCCTTCTCTGAGATTTAAGGCAAACTCTTTCTTAGCTGCAAGCCCTTGTATAAATGCAAAGAAATCTAAGCATTTCCAAAATACAATGGCACAGGTAAATATTCCCATTTAAAATAGGGAGATAAAAGGAATGGGCCCAAAACAATACCAAAATCCAGCAGGGCAAACATTAAATCCCATATTTCCATGTCCAGCATTGGAGCAATTTGTGGCAAGATATGAATTCCAAAGAGCTTGGGTGGCTCCATCTCTGGGGCACTCCCATTAGTTGCAGCTCTCGTGGCTCCTCTCTTGGGCTGGCTCTGCTCCCTCCTTGAAGTTTTCCTCAGATGATTCTTGTCCTTAACTTCTCCAGCCTTCTGTGGTCTCCACCTTCCTCTTCACACTGACCACCTCACACACTGCCCTCTCAGGGCACACTCCCTGGCCTCCCAAGCCTTCTTATGAAATCTGAGTGGAAGTCTTCCTGATCCCACAATTTTTGTTTTCTGAATGCACTTAAAACCAGCACCACGTAGATGACACCAAAGTCTGCCACCAGCTAGAGCAGTAACTGGCCTTCCTTCTCTCTTGGCTGTAGGGCTCCAGTACCTGCATTGCTGAGTACTAAGAATCAAATCCTGAGGAACAACTTCCCTAGGCCACCACCATTTTGGAATATGGTGCTCTGGGGCTCTCTTCTCAAAACAAAGTTGTTCACCTTTGCAACTTTGAGGCTGCAAAGTCTAGAGTCCTGGTGGTTCCTGTGATGTCCTTGGGCCATCTTTTCCATTGTCCTATTCCCTCTCAGCAACCAAATTCTCCTCTGCTTCATCTTTGCAATCTGCAACTTTACTGGAGCTTCCTCTCTGGCCAAACTTAAAACATTTTAAATCATTCTGCTGGGCCCTTTGCACTTGATTTTCAACATACATCTGGCTAAAAGCCCCTGACAGTAACCATGCCAGTACCTCAACGTTAGACTGCCTTGAAATTTCTTCCGCCAGATTAATTAGTCCATCACACTTAGTCTCAAGCAAAGTCTCTGGACAAAAGCAAAATGCAGTCAAACTTTCTGACAAAGCACAACACATATGGTCTGGATTCCAACAGTTAATGCAGTCCTTCTTCCCAGCGGAACCCTCGTGAGCCTGGTCTTTACTGGCATCATTTCTATCAGCCTTCTGATCTTCTGTGCTCTGACCAGAGTCTCCCATCTAGTTTAGCTTATAGCATTCCAGGGCTGCTTCTTTAGCTGGCATCTCTGAACCTCCCAAACTCTTTTCACAAGCCAGTTCCAAAGGCGACTGGGCCACATGGCCAGGTAATATCATAGCAATGACCCAACTTCACTGGTACCAAAATCTGTCTTAGTTACTTTTCTTGTCACTGAAACAAAATGCCCAACATCCAAAGTTAAAGGAGGAAAGATTTATTTCAGCCCACAGTGTGTAGAGGTTAGATAAGTTCACAGTTGGCTGGTTCCAGTGCAGGGTAACATGGCACGGGGGCATCACAGAGGAGAAATAATCCATGGAATGGCAAATATGAGGCAGCAGCACTAAGCCTGCCTTTCTCTTTTCTTGTTATGGATTATTTTAATATTTAAGAAAAACTGAAAAAAACCAAACAAAACTGAGCTACTTACCCATTCCTTTTTTGGCTTTTGACTGTGAGCCAGGGTCTTGGTAAATCACTAAGTTACCTAGGCTGGGCTCAAACTTTCTGGGTTTGAACTTGCAATCCTCCTGCTTCAGCCTCCCAGAGTGCTGGGATTGACACATACTTCTGCCAAGATGTGTTGCCACCCCATAACAGCAAGAGTAACTATTCATTGCCTGGAACTTCCAAAACCAAAATAACCTTTTTTCTCTTTGTAAGTTGATTATCTCAGGTATTTTGTGACAGAAAGCTGACTAACACAGGATATCACCAACGGTAGATGAGGTCATGAGGGTAGGTAGGGCTCTGGCCCTCTGGATTAGTATCTTAGAAGAACATACACCAAACTGCTTTCTCTATGCACACTCCAAAAAGAAGCCAGGAACCAACCCTGCCAGACCTTGATATGGGACTTCCAGCCTCCATAACTTGAGAATTTAAATTTCTGTTATTTAAATCCAGTATGGATGGCGGCCTGGGCAGATGAAGCCACTCAGGGTTATACAGTACGAAATTGCATACTTGGTCTTTGTCCCTGTTTCCTGACACAGACTTTCTAAAACCTTTGGAATGTAAGGAATAGTAAGTAATAAGGTGATTGTGAGTAGGCCCTGGAGAGCTTCAGGATGGGGCTGATTGCCAGAGGAGCCAAACACGTATGTGATTAGAAGTGCAGAATTTTGAACTCCACTTTGGAGAAGGGCGAGGGGCTGGAGATTGAGTTCAACCATCCCTGGCTAATGGTTTGATCATCATACCTGCACGGTGAGATGATCCATAAAAACCCGCAAACAACAGTATTAAGAGTTTCTGAGTTGGCAAACACATTCATGTGCCAGGAGGGGGGTGCACCCCAGCTCAACAGGGAAAGAGGCTCCCGTGCCCAGGACACTTCCAGACCTCTCTATGGAACTCTGCATCCTTTATAATAAACCAGTGAAACTCAGTCAAGTGATTTCCCAGGTCTGTGAACCATTATAGCAAAGGAGCCAGCCCGAGGAGTGGGGCACGGGAACCCTGGTTAAAAGCCAGGATCAGAATTACAGGAGGAAGCCTGCTACCTGGCACCGGAAGTGACACCAGTCTAGTGGGGCTGAGCCCTTTAGCCCGCAGAGTCTACCAACACCAGGGAGTTGGCGTCCAAACTGGATTGTGGCACACCCGGCTGTGTCTGGGGGCTGAAAAGCTGACTTCGGTGTTAAAACAGCTCACACATGTGCCATCAAAAATAGTCTGCGGAAAGTCAGCTCAGAGGGTCACACGTGTCTTGCGGGACCCTCCGACCGTCCATCAAGGGGAGGAAAAGCGGAGCTCGGCCCACTGGCTTGGGTGGCTAGCAGCAAAGGCAGTTTTGTGCAGGAATTCCCGCATCCTCCTTCAGGGCGCACTGGGGCCAGTGCCAGTGTGGGACTGCATAAGTCTGTAATCATAAAACTCCCCTAGCCCCAACTGTGATTGAATGTGAGTAAATAGATAAAGACGCTTGTGAGTTCCGGGACACTAGATAAGATCTGTATCAGCCATAAGGTCCCAAAGTAAATTACTCAACTCTTTGTTCGAAACTGATGTTCCGGACACCGCTATCTATAGAACAATCTACAAACATCTGCTGACCATCAGTATGTGTCAGCTGACCACTAACCTTTGTTCCTCTTCTGTAAATTTTGTCTGTTAACTTCCCCTGCAACCCCCTATAAAAAGAGCCTCGGACTCTGGGCTAGTCGCCTCTCTAAGC
The DNA here is from genome assembly GCF_000247695.1 of Heterocephalus glaber. The sequence continues at coordinate 5,276,511 of NW_004624753.1, forward strand.
TACTTTGCTTTGGGAGTGCCGTCTGGCCAGACTAAGGTCCGTTTTACCTTCCAACTTGTCCGGTGTGTTCCTTCCCGGGTCTTCTTCGCTGCAGTCAGCTCCTCGGAGCGTTTGGTAAGGCCCTGGTCTCACCCCAGAGTCCCGGTAGAGACCCAGCCCCAGCGATCAGGAGGCCCAGGGAGAGAACCCAGCAAAGCAGTACGACCTAGGCAGGGGCTCCGAGGCGAGCCACAGGAAGCTGTCTGCTGCAGCCATGTCCGGACCACCGCTGGCGAGAAATGTGCTGTGCAGGGAACTGAGACCTGGCCACAGCCCTCCCTGCAAGATCCTCCCTCCCTTCCAAACCTTGGAGAGCTGGAGCCTGATTTTTATTAAGGGAACCAGGTTTTCTCACAATGTGTCATTTATTTATCTCTTAACACCCACAGTGTTCCCAAGGGACACCTAGTTTTTTAAATAGTACAAGGTCAGTTATTTAAAAACAAAAAAGCCCTACGTGTTGGCACAGCCTGTAATCCCAGCACTTGGGAGGCTGAGGCAGGAGGATTGGCACGAATTGGAGGCCAGCCTGGGCTACACAGTGAGCTCAAGGCCAGCCTGAACTGCACAGTGAGACCTGTCTCCAAAAAATCAAAAAAGAAAGGAAAACAGAAAGAAAAAAATTAAAAACAAAAAAGAATACCCAAGTATAGAGAGTTCTATGGGAAGCAACTGAACTTCCAGATATCATAAGGCTGAGAATTGTGACGAAGTGCTGGGGATTTAGCTCGGTGGCACCCTGGCTACTTCGAAAGCACAAGGTCCTGAGTCCGATCCTCAGTACCAGGGGAAAAAAACAAAAACAAAAATAAAAATTGCATCATTAAAGAAAGAAACTGCATTATAGAGTTACCTGATGAGATAAGCAAAATCGCGTGTGGAAGTGCTTAGCCTGCACAAAGAGCTCAATAAACAACAGTGATTATCATTTAAAAAAAGAATTGTGATAAACTTGAAGATAAGCCTTTCTTTTTCTTTTCTTTTCTTTTTCTGGTTTTTTGTTTTGTTTTGTTTTTTGAGTCAGGGTCTCATTATGTATTCCAGACTGGCCTTGAACTCACTATGTAGCTCAGGCTGGCCCTGAATTTGTGTGATCCTCCTGACTCGGCCTCCTGAGTGCTGGGATCACAGTTGTGGGCCATCTCACCTGGTTTCTTTTTCATCTTTTAGCCTGCAGTCTTTTGGAGCTGAAATTACTTATCTACACAGAAGTCTTCTCCACCCAGACATGGAGTCTATGGAGTGCTCTGCCATCTCTCAGAAACTTGGTAGGAAAATATTTTAAATATTGACCATTTACTTTGACATTGCATTATGCTGTCTGCCTGTCCGTCGCATTCATCTACAACTGTATTCTCTTTCATAGATAATAACCTTTTAGATTAGGGAGTAGCAAATTATGGTTTATTGCTTGTGCTTGCAAGATAAGAATGGCTTTAAGTGGCTTCTGCCACCTCAAAAGAATAACATTTTGTCATATGAAAATTATGTGAAATTCTAATTTGTGCCTGTAAATAAAGACATATTGGACACAACCACACTCGTCCACGTGCGTATTACATTGGCTGCTCTTGCACAAGGGAGAGTCAGCTGCTATAAGGTCCCCATGGCTCTTTGAGGCCTAAAATGCTTGCAGTCTGAACCTTTACAGAAAAAGCTTGGCGACCCCTGGCCTAGATGACAAAACATGCTTACTGAGCTCCTTGTGCATTATCTACCCCTAGGCATCCAGGCACTTTAAACTGCTTCCTAAGGAAGTCTTCTGTGTGTTACTAGCATTGATTTTGACGAGGCCACTCAAACTCTATTAGATAGGAAATGGTTTTGCTAAAGTTGCTTTATTTCTTCACAGAGCCAGGGCAGAGTGTGTGTTTAATAAATGTTTATCAGATAATTTAGTGAGTGAATAACACTGGTGAGTCTGGCAGCGTGTAACATCAGTGAGAAGCCAAGCAAGCATACTCGTCGCTGCTTTGCCTGCTCAGAGCTTGGTGCTTTAAGAAGCACATACAAATCTGAGATTACAGACTTCCCCAGTGAGTCTGCAGGACTTGGTGGCACACGCCTGAAATCCCAGCACTAGGGAGGCAGAGGCAGGAGGACTGCCATGAGTTCAAGGCTAGATTGGACTACATAGTGAGTTCAAAATGAGCCTAGACTACACAGTGAAACTTTGTCTCAAAAAACTAAAAAAAAGTCAGAAGTATGAGAAAAATGTCTACGAGTAGCAATCCAAATGAAAAGGTCAGAGAATCAACATTTGTCCATGTTCTCTCCCCATCTGCCAGGAGGTCTGAGAGAGAGAGGATGTTTACTCTTCACTTAATAAACACAGGACTCGTGTCTACACTATCGGCCAGCCTCTTCATTCGGGGCAGTGTGATTCTTCCACAATAATCCCAGTGAATTCCAAATGAGAGTCCTGACAGTGCAGAAACACAGCTTAGATTCTGCCCGTGAAGTAAGTGTACATGTGCCGGAAGAAAGCCCTTCTCTCTCCAGTGGTGGTGGTAGCCATGTGAACTGAAGATGTGACTGTCAGCAGTGATGTCTTTATTTCCCTGTACCTTTCACCCCAGGGTTTCTGGGCAACTCTGATTATGGACTATAGTCTATTTCATTTGCATGAAACCAAGAAAGTTCAGATTCTTTGGATTTGAATGGCAACTTTCTTCTCACTCCCTAAGCCCTTGAAAAATCTGTAAGTGCCTAATTCCCTATACTTAAATGTTTTTATCTTTAAATATTAAGATTGATCTTTCTCTTGGCCGACACCCGACTGTATGCGGGAATAGGATCTAATTCACTTTTGCATTTTCTATAGCAGTTAACAATTATTTGTTGAAAGAATTTGGCAAGATGAATGACTACATCTTTCATATACCACATTATAGTCACTTTATCATGAATCTTTTCAAGAGTCATTATGTTCTGTCTTTTTACTTTTCTTAACATTTTCCTTTATTTTAAAAAATAGACTGTAAAAATTGTATATTTTGTGGGATACCATTTAGATGTGTGTTGTTACATTTCTTATAGCAACGCAGATGATTATGTTTGTGTCTAAACCTCAAGCAAACTAGTCCTCCTAAAGGATTAGCATGGCGTATTATCACCCACTGCCATCTGGCTGTCTGTTATAAAGATATAAGCAAGATACTAGTTGAGATAAGCAATCCTTGTTGTTTTAATATTGTATACTATTTGATCTATGTTCTATGGCCATTGGGCAACCACTCTTAGTAAGTAATCTTAAGGGCATAAATAGCAGTAAAATGTTGTAAAACAATTAGAAATTAGGATGTTTTGAATATTCATTATCTTTTTTTTTTTTTGAGGCAGTGTTTTGTTATATAGTTCAGACTGGCCTTGAACTCACTGTGTAGTCTAGGCTGGCCTCGAATTCACCTCGATCCTCCTGCCTCAGTGATCCTCCTGAGTGCTAGAATGAATATTCATTACCATATCCTTAAAGTTATTAGCTTCCTGAGATATAATTCATATACCATACAATTCATCCATAGTGTTCATTTACAATTCAATGTCTTGTAGGGTATTTATGGAGTTGTACAGCACTGCCACAATCTCATTTTAGGCCATTTTCATCTTTCCCAAGACCCTGAAACCCTTAGTAGTCACACCCCTCCCACAGACTAACACAGCTACCAGCTTACTTTCTGTCTCTCTGGACTTGCCTGTTTGGGCTTCCTAATTTCACCACATCCCTGTCAGTATTTGTTATTTCCTGTCTTTTTCATTGTAGGCATCGTAGGGCATGTGAAGTGGTATTGCTGTGCTTTTTTTTTAATCTCTGTGGTTTTGATTTGCATTTCTCTAAAGACTAAACATCTTGAGCATCTTTTCCTATAGTTATCAGCCATTTGTATAAATGCTTTAGTGAAATACCTATTCAAATCCTTCATCTTTTAAAAATTGGATTATTTGTCTTTTGATAATTAAGTTATAAGAGTTTAAAAAATACATTCTGGACACAAATTCCTATCAGATACATGGTTTGCAAATATCTTCTCTTACTGTGTAGCTTGTATTTTCATTTTCTGTCTCTCCTTTCTCTCTTCTCTCTCCCTTTCTCTCTCTTTCTTTCTTCCATTCTTCCATTCTTTCGTTCCTTGTTCTTTCCTTGGAGGTGCTAGGGATTGAACCAAGGGCTTCTGCATGCTAGACAACCACTGTACCACTGAGGTAGACTATTTTCTTGATAATATCCTTTGAAGCATGAAACCTTTTAACTTTGATGAAGTCCAATTTTATTGGTTATGGTTCTCTAGAGGAACAAAGTCATGGGAAAAAAATATATAATTATGCAAGTAAATCAGTTAGGGAGGCTTTAAAATCCACAGTGGGAGAGAGAGTCCACAATCATCCATGGGATCAGAAGAAGAATCCACAACAGCTACCTGCTTCTGGAGAACAGGAGGAGCCAGCAGTTGCTCAGCCCAAGGAGACAGAAGCTCAGAATGGGAGTGGTCCAGGTACAGTGCCAGGGCAAGATCGAAGGCCAGGCCGGGAAGCTCCCAGGGGAGTCACTGATGTGAGTGTGCTCAGAAGATTGAAGGAACTGGAGACCAGTGTCCCAAGGCCATGGGAAGCCTGGCTCTTCAGAGGCCGGACACTTCCTTCTCCTTTCCCTTTTCTGTTCTGTCCAGGCTACCAGCCCACTGGCAGGTTCAGCTTCCATCCAGGGTGGGTCTTCACTCAGCTCTCTGGCCTCCATGTGAGTCATCCACAGACACAACCAAAATGTGCTTTACTAACCTGCTGGGTATCTCCTAATCCATTCAAGCTGACACATCATGATTTACAATCCCACCAAAACATCTAGTTTTCTTTTGTCATTTGTACTTTTGGTATCCTATTTATGAAATCCTAGCCAGGCATATTGGTGCAGTCCTGTAATCCCAGCACTTGAGGAGGCTGAAGCAGGGGGATTGCAAGTTGAAACCCATCCTGGACTACAAAGAAAAACTCTGTCACAAAAGCAAAACAAAATCTTACTTTTTTCAACTATGTCCTGAAAGAATAGAAAAAAAATAATTCCCTGAGAACTTACAAATTCTAACAAGCTCTTATGTGAGATTGAAGTTAAATGTATAGGGCTGTCAGATTTAGCAAATAAGAACAGAGGATTTTCAGTTAAACATGAATTTCAAATAAGTAATGAATAATATTTTAGTAAGTCTGAAATATTGCACTAGAAATTGCTTTTGCTTTTGTCTAAAATTTTAATTTAACTGGGTATCCTGCATTTTATTTGGTAACTCTTCCAATGTGGTATATTATAGCAAGAAGTAAATTGAATTTAAGTTGTTCCACTTTAGTAGTGCCCTCTGGTGACACAGAAACAAATCCATATCCTTTTTTTGGAGGAATGTAACTTCAAAGAAAGCTTTGAAGAATTTCCTCAGGTAAAGGTCTACCAGAAGCTCACAATAAAAATCACAAAACCTATAAAAATAAAGGCAATGTATATATGAAGTAGGTAAAAAAAGTCAAAAAGTATACTCAAATCCATAGAGACTTCAGATACTAGGATTATCATACATAGACTATACATTGTTAATATGTTTAAAGAAATGAGATTTGATAACATGAGCAAAAGACTAGAAAAAAAGAGATTTTGAAAAAAACCTAGAAACTCTAGAAGGGAAAATAATATCTGAAATTCAAAACTGAGAAGTGGAGAAACAGCATACTAGACAAGGCCAAAGAAAAGATTAGTGAACTGGAGGGAATGTATAATGAACTTACCCAAAATAAAGTTCAGTGAGACAGAGATGAAAAATATAGAGAAGTTAGAAAGACTCAAGGACAAAGTCAGGATCTGTAATGAATTTCAATTAAAGTTCTAGAAAAGGCAAAAATGTATGGCAAATAGGCAATAATAATGTAGAAAATGGTTGAATGTTTTCAGGAATTGTTGAGAGATACTAATTTCCAGTCTCAGGTAGCTCAATATTTTCAAGCCAGATAAGTTAAATAAATTTAAGCCTAGATCTACAAAACTATAGGGTCCCAAAGATGAAAAGATGATATTTAAAGATTTTCAGCAAGACTAGATTGTCTCAAAACCAGCAGTATAAAACATCATTACGGTCTGGGGATTTAGCTCAGTGGTTCTGCTGCCTGCCCCAAAAATGCAAGGATTCCCAGTACAAAAAAAAAAAAAAAAAGAGACATCATTACACTCTGAGTAGTAATACAAACAAGCATGTTATCTCCTAATAAGTAAATGATCCCTTATCCTTTTACTGAAGGAAAACCATCAATGATCTGGATGCAAATATTCTTAGACTGGTTAATTTTTATTCTTACCCAGAAAGGAAGAAATGCAATAAATATGTAATAATTCAGGCTGTCAACGAGGTGTACAAAAAAGATTCAGATTGTCATCACAAAGATGGTTAAGGTTCCGTGGACAGCTCCCTGATCTCCAGCTCCGTATCCCCAGTCCCTGGGTGACCTCGTCCATACCCACAGTTTCACTGACCACGTGCTCAGCTGTAACATTTGAACCACAAAAAGCCTGCCTTGGCATCTTTCTATCCTCCAGCAAAAGACTCCTATTTTCTTTCCTTTTTTTTTCTGGTACCGGGGATCAAACTCAGGACCTTGCGCTTGTGAGGCAGGTAGCGGAACCACTGAGCTAAATCCCTGGCCCATGACTCCTATTTTCATCAAGAAAACCGAGACTTTAGAAAGTAGCTCTCTTCCTTGCGTGCAATTCCTCCGCCTGCCTCTAGGGTTCTCACCACGATCTGGGAAGCCCAGGGCCAGTGAAGCTTTCTGTTTCTCCACTTTGTCGGTTACGAGTTTCACCAACTATTGTCTTGTAGCTTCTTTAAATCTATCACTTCAACTTTACTTCTAGTCGAACACCTCTGTTCAAGTTTCTTCTTCTCCCTCTCCCTCTCCCCTGCCCTCTCCTCCTGTTCTTCTTGCTTTTCTTTCTTCTGAGACAGAGTCTCACTATGTAGCGCAGGCTGCCCTCCAATTTGCTATCTACTCCAGCTGGCCTTGAATTTGAGGTCCTCCAGCCTCAGCCTCCCTAGTGCTGGGATTACAGGTGGTACATCACACCTGGCACCGTTGTGCAAGTTCCTGCCCCTCACACTCGGATTACTGCGGGATCACAGTGAACAAAGTGGACTCAAAGGGCCGGGGATTTAGCTCAGTAGTTCTGGGGCCTGCCTCGAAAGCGAAAGGTCCGGAGTTCGATCCCCGGTACCAAAAAAAAAAATACCCTCCTCACTTCAAAGTGGACTCAAGGCTTTAATTCTCTACTCTCTGCAGTAAATCCTGCATGTGTCCAAAAGCTGTCCTTCAGAGCCATCCTTCATGTATCAGTCCCAGAGTTCTTTAACAATTCCCAGTTTCCTGCTGCACAAGCACAAGGACCCAAGTTCAATCCCCAGTACCCCCCCCAAAAAAATCCCAGTTTTTAGTGTAACAAAGTCACAATTGGCACTTGAAATCTTCTACAATCTGTCCCCAAGCTAAATTTACAGCCTTATCTCCCAGTCCACTTCGATCTGAACCAGCCAAACTGGTAGGCCCTGTCACTTTCGCATCTACTTGTATAGTCCTGCCTCTGCCACCCCAGAATGCATGATTTCCAGGGCTCCACCTCCTTAATCCAGTCATTGTCAAATCTGGTCACAGATATTACTTCCTCCTCTAATCCCTCCCTGTCTCTCTCAGCCCTTGGAAATCTTTACCCTTTGGTCCACTGTTTCATTTGTTTCCATCAGGGTGACAGTTGCCTCTGATTGCCAGGGCTGAGGGATTTCTGGGAAGATGGGAGGCTCCAAAGCAGAACAGTCCAGGGCAGGCTGGGATGGTTGGTCACTCCACATGATGTGTGTGGCGGGGGTCCCAGGGACAGGACAGGGAGGCAGCGCTTTCTTGTGGATGTTCACTCAGTGCATTCAGAGGCAGGGGTGGCCACAAAGCCCGGGGTGGGAGGAGACTGAGGACACTGGACCTCATAATAAGCCTCAGACTTCAAATAAGTACAGAGCCAGAAAAATCTAACTTTTGTAGCTCATTTCAGTTTTTTCCCTGCTTTCTTTAAGGAATTAAGAAGAACAAGGGAGAATAAATAATATTTCAAATACAAGAGTCTTGTTTTTTTAAGAGTAGGAAAAATTTATTGGGAGAAAGATAGCTTCTGTCTAAGCGAGAGAGAAAGGGAACGAGAAAGTAGGTTGCCCACAAGAGCCTTAATAAGGATCTAAGTGGGTAGGAAATCTAGACAGGTAAACAACCTCTTTTATTATTACCTTGGAAACCATCAGAATCAGAGCTATTCACTCCTGGAAGAAATGAGACCCAGAAGGTAAGGCCACATTTTCTGGAGGTTTTCTGGTGCTCAGTTAAAATTCAAGATGATTTATAAAGGTGTGGTAAGACCACAGCAGATTAAACAGAGGATTGTACTAGAAACCTCCAATTTGCCCTCAGTATGGAGCAATCAAATCTGTTGTCCAAGGAAAGAGGAGGATAAAGGAGCTGAATTTGCAATGTCCTGGTAAGTAGTAAATGAGGCGTGGACAAGTTGTGTGTGGATGAATGTAGAAGAGGACTGAAACACCAAGACAGTGCTAGTAAGTGTGAGGCGACACACATGTATGAGGCCTGTGGCCAGGACTTTTGGTTTCTGAGGCCTTGGGTCCTGTTGCTTTTGGACCTCAGTGGGCAGAGCTTCGAGGCGGTGGAGCAGAGCTGCCCACCTTCTAGTGGCTGGGAAGCAAAGGGGCGGGGCTTCAAATGAGCACATCACTTTCTAGTGCACGTGCTCAGCGACCTAACTTCTTTCTGCTAGGCCCCTCTTCCAAAGGTTCCTGCACCCTCCCAGCAGTGTCCCTAACAGGGGACCAGCCCTTAACACACAAGCCTTTTTATATTTTTATTTTTTGTGGTATCAAGGATTGAATCCTTCTCACTGAGCCATTTCTCCAGCCCTTAAAACATTTAAAAAAAATTTTTTGGGACAGGGTCTAACTAAGTCCCTAAGTTACCCAGGCTGGATTTGAACTTATGATCTTCCTGCCTCAGCCTCCCAGAGTGCTGGGATTATAGGGGTGCACCACCACTTCTTCTTTCAGGAGACTCTCAAGATCCAAACTATGACAACAGGTGTACCCATCCTTGAATCTTTCCAAGAGAGTACTCTTCTAGGGTCTCTTAGGAAATTTTCTGTGTGTGGGTGTCCTCATTCAAACTCAATTTTGGGGCTTCGGATGTAGCTCCATAGTAGAACACTAGCCTAGCATATATGGGCATCCTGGGTTTGATTATAAGCACCACAAAAGCAAAACAAAACTTCAATTCTGATCTGACTAATGCCGCCATGGGCAGGGAAGGCTGGTGAACAGCAGAGAGGGGAAGGATTCATGAATCTCGAGGTCCCAGGCTGGAGGAAATATGGCCATTCACCCAGCCTGTACTCGATCCCAAGCTGAGTTCCCACCATCTCACTCCATGTGTCCATTACTGTTGTTGTTGTACTAGGGATAGATTCCAGGGAGCACCAAGCCACAACCCTTTTACTTAATTTATTTTTATTTTGAGACAGGGTCTTGCTCAATAGCCTACACTGGCCTTGAACTTGCAGTCCTCCTGTGTGAACCTGCCGAAGAGCTGGGATGAAATTGTAGGCCTCCACTTCCTGCTCATGAAGTATTTGAAATCGACTAAGTGAACTATGCGATGTGAGCATTTTAATAAGACTGTAGAGCCTTTTTGTTCCTTGATCTCTGTAATAGCTTCCTGGTGTTGAACTTGGAAGCCATGTGGCATCAAGATAATTTTCTACATGATGCGATTTTAGAAAATGTTCTGTCTGCCAAGAAGGTGTCCTGTCTTTAGTTGGCATTGTGTTATTAAATAACTATGCCCTTCACTAAATAAGTTATATATATATAGAGAGAGAGAGAGAGAGAGAGAGAGAGAGAGAGAGAGAGAGAGAGAAGAGTTTATTGAGGGGAAGATAACTTCTGTCTAAGAGAGACGGAAGGGAGCCCGGAAAGTGGGTTTCCCCACTAAATAAGTTATATTCCTAAACAAATTTGAAGCTTGAGATAGTTCATAATAATTAATCTTGCTCAACACATTTGTGGCTTATTTTTGGATTCTCAGATGATCTATAACATATGGTGATACTGTAATTGGACATGGTTGGTTTCTTTTTTCTCTTTCTTATTTGTTGGAAATAGGCAGAATACTGATAATTACTAATCCCCATATTCCTGCATTTTGAAGTTAGTGTTTGGCAGTGTGTTAGCTCTGTGGCCGCTGGAGGAAGAGCCACAGCTGGGAGCACTTTACGTGGGTGGAAGGAAATGTCCACGGCCATTGCTAGACTCACTCTCCGGGACACAGCCCCTGGCAGGCCATCAGGTCTCCAGAATCCACATCTCAGTCACCTCTTAGGACGATGTTCAGTCTTCAGAAAGTCTATTAAACAAATAACTCATGGTTTAGAACACTTAGGTGTGGGCAGGCCTGGTGGTGCAAGCCTGTAATTTCAGCACCCTGGGAGGCTGAGGAAGAAGATAACAAGTTCAAAATCAGCCTGAGCAGCTTAGCAATTTAGCAAGACCCTGTCTCCAAATAAAAAATAAAAAACGGGTGGGGGATGTAGCTGAGTGCGAAGGCCCAGGCAGGGTTCAGTCCCTAGTACCACCACCAAGAAAGAAGACAGACAGAAAGAAAGAGAAGAAAACACTGAATATCAGACTCTGAATGGAGCCCACAAAATCCCTGCCCTGGTGGAGCTTACTTCCTACTAGGAGATGGATTTAACATGTGAGTGTTCAAATACTGGTATGAATGTGGCTGATGGTCACATCAGTCAGTTTTCTATCACTGTAACCACTACCGGAAGAGGTAAAGCAGCTTCTAGGGAGGAAAGGCTTATTTTGACTCACGGTTTTGGAGGTGTCACTCCATGATTGGCCCTCCTGCTTCCGGCTTCTAGTGGAACCTCAGGGTAGGAGCAAGTGCTCCAGCACGGCTGTCTACCTCCTGGGAAAGATGCAGAGAGAGGACGGGCTGGGTCCCACCTCCCTTCACAGACACCCACTGGCCCTGGCCCTCCAGCTGCCTCTGACAGGACCTGCCAGCTGGAGGGGCATGGCTCAGCCCGAGCTGTTGCACCCTTCCCCTCACTTCCTTTTGCTCCCCCTTGAAGCCAAATGGACGGGACCATTTGCTTCAGTGTCCTCTCTGGCTATCAAAGCACATTCTCCACTCCAACAGGAGTGCAGCCAGGCAGCGTTGTGCCCCCCCACTTCAGACCACACTGTTGACTTTTTTTTTTTCTTTGGTACCAGGGATTGAACTCGGGTCCTTGGGCTTGTGAGGCAGGCGGTGGAACCACTGAGCTAAATCCCTGGCCACGACACTGTTGCCCTTTTGAGGAAGGGAGGGGACACCCTGGAGTGGCTAAGAAGATCAGGAAGAGAGGGATCCAGGCCCCTGATATGCATACCCAGCATTCACAGCGAGCCTTCCAGAAGATTCCCTCATGAAACAGGCCCACAAGCGCTAGGGAAGTAGTTCTTCCCAGGTACTTCTGGAGTTTAGTCTGAGGGCTCCCTCCCGTATACCAGCCCCACGCTGCTGCAGCACAGGGACCGTTGAAACAGATTTGCTTTGGTTTCCTGTAAACCTGCTCATGATTTATTTCTCAGATAGTGTGGGCTCCAAAAGTCCTGTAAGTGTACTTAGGATTTTTATCCTGAGTAGTATGGACAGAAGCGATAAACACAGTTGTGAACACCAAAGAGCTCCAGAGACCAGCAGCTGAGACCCAGCACCCAGCAGAATTGACCTATGCTGTCCAGCACGAGCTGGCATCAGATGTTGACAGCCAGCAGTGACAGAGACCAGCAGCTGGCTGTGTCAGCCGTTGGCATCACAGAACTAACTGGTGTCATCTAGTGACATCAGGACTGCTGGGAGAGCTGCACTCTGCTGATTCATGATTTCCACCAGAATGGAGCAGAAGAACCCTATCTAGGCTGACTGGGAACGAATCCACAATCTCCCAGTAGCACTACTCTGAGAAAGAGCCTTTGGGGAACATTCTTTTTCCAAACTACAATAATTGTTCACAGCTTAATGGTTAATAAAATGGTTGCCTATGCATTATGTAAGGTATACAGTGTATTTTTCTGCAATTATTTTGAAACATGTCATTAGACTTTATTAGTACCTTAGTACCTTTAGTTTATGAGATTAATTGACTGACTTAAAATATAACTTGATGAAAATCAATAGGGTACTTTTGCTTTGTGTTGTTGGAGGAATAGGACCTGGTTGTTGTTGACTATGGATTATATGTCATGAAAGCACTCAGATACTTGGTTTCTTTGGAGAAAAAATAAAATTTCTATGTCATATCATACAATCAAATAAATTCCAGATTCATTAAAAAATTAAATAGTCAAAGAATAAATAGAAGCCTCCATACATGATCTTGGGGTTTTTTGGGGGGGTTTTTTGGTACCAGGGATTGAACTCGGGTCCTTGCGCTTGCACAGCAGGCGGTGAAACCACTGAGCTACATCCCCGGCCCTTGTTTTGCTTTTTGATACAGAGTCTTGCTATGTAATTCAGGCTTGTCTGGACTTCACTATGTAGCCCCCAGCCTGACTGTGAACTCATGATGATCCTCCTGCTTCAGCCTCCCAATAGTGTGATAACAGGTGGTCATCACCATGCCCAGCCACTATATATGATCTTATGACTGGGAAACATTTTCATATGTTAGAACAAAGCCATAAAATCATTAAGAAAAATTAACACATAGAGCAATATACAAATTTTCAAATTCTGATGCTACTAATTCCAATTAAACTACTAACCCCATTTAAAATAGACAGTTTAGAGAAAGTATCTTCTGTCTATATGCCGAAATTTTTTTTTTTCTGGTACCAGGAATAAGCTTGCACTTGCTATGCAGGCATGGCACCACTGAGCTAAATCCCCAGCCCTATATGATGAAACCTTTAAAATCACTAATAAATAGATTTTATGAAGTAGAAGGACAAATAACTTAGGAAAAAATTTTCTTATAAAGAAAGACATGTAAGCAGCTATTAAACATATGTCATTATAAGTATGAAAAAATTTCCCTGCCACCTCCAAGGTTCTGCAGATATGACCTGATGACAGACAAACAGGAGTAAAAGCATATGCGTTTGTTAAAATGCACACGCATTTGTTAAAATGCACATGTGCGTGGGAGCTAGACAAAATATGAAACTCAGGGGTGGGGATGTAGCTTAGTGGCACAGCTCCTGCCTGGCAAGCATGAGGTCCTGAGTTCAATCTCCAGTACCAAAAAAAAAAAGAAATAAAATTCAAAGAGCCAGATGTTGAAGCTTAAATATCCTTTTCTAAGAGTCTCAAGAGAGAACTGGGTCCTATAGGCCATTTCAAAGGGGTAGTAAATGATTTTTAGGAGAAAAGATTGGGCCCAAGGAACAATGACTGGGAACAAACTTCCCCAGGGCTTTAGGTGCAGTGTTCAACTTTTAGCCTTTTCCTTTATGATGTGACTTTAATATTCCTTGGTAATAAAGAGTCAGGAGGAGCCATGGTGCTCCTCTTTGGTGGATCTGGCCTTTAGGTTGATAAGGAAATTCACAGAAAGCCCTTCCCTGAATTTGCTGCTTCCTGGGGGCTCTCAATTTGAATCCAAAAGTAGCATATTTGGGGGTATCTTTTTCTGCAACCCAACAAAATAACATTCATATTCATTAAGAGTCAAAGACATGAGCTAAAATAACCATTTGTACTCTTTTGCCTTTTTTGGGACTATTATACAAGTGTATTTAACAAAAAATTAATATGATATTTTTAATTACTTTCTCATCAGTAGGACAGAATACCTAACATCCACAAGTGAAAGAAGAAATCATGCAGTCTGTGGAGGTTTCAGTCCATAGTTGGCTGACTCCAAGGCAGGGCAGCATGGAACACGGCAGAGGAGAAACAGTTCACAACATGGTAGGCAGGAACCAGAGTGGGATCAAGGGAGGAGGAGGGTTATGTGTTTCCAGGCCATGCTCACATTGAACCACCTCTTCCTTCCAGGCATCATCTCCCAACATCACACACAGCTTGAAACCCATCAGTGGACTGATCCAGTGATGAGTAGGACACACTTATGATCTAGTCACCTCCCTGAAGCCCCAACTGAGGCATGAGGCTTTAGGGGACATTTCAGATATAAACTATAACAGGTATTATCAGACCCTTCAACTGTATCTGACTACTGAAATAAAACTGTGATGAAATAAGCAGAGAGGTGTAGCTTACCTGTAGAATGTGTGCTTAGGATGCATTAGGCCCTGAGTTCAGTCATCACCACATGCACACAAAAATAGCTTACAGAGATTCCTCATCTAATGACCAAGTTCCATACCTGTGACTAGGTTGTTAAATGAATTGGTCACTAAATGAAGAATTGTATACGTACATTACAAGACTCAGGACAAAGAAATGGTCAAAAGAAATTCCAACTTGATGACTTTGCTTTTACTTGCATAACTCTTACAGTACTATACTGGATAACAGAACATAAAACTACAGTAATGTACTGTAGAGTACATTCAGCAAAAATTACACTACTGTATAAACAAGGTGTACTGAACAAAAAAGACAATGAAGCTTTATAAACAAGATGTACAGACCTGTACAAAAAAAATAAAAGATGAGTCATAAAAACAAGCAGCGGAGGGCTGGGGATTTAGCTCAGTGGCGCTGCACCTGCCTTGAAAGCGTAAGGTCCTGAGTTCGATCCCTGGTATGTGTGTGTGTGGGAGCAGCGGGTTGTAAGTCCCAACAGTCATTAACACAGGTAGATCATTAAAAGAGGAATATTTGTACTGATTTCTTAAAAATGTATATGCAGACATTACAAGCATTAACTAAAAGCGCTATGGTTTCCCCTCCAACTAAAGTCACCCTGGGTCACCAGGTGTTCTGGTGAGCTTTGTACTGCTATCTGACTATGTCTCATGTACTGCATGATTTCACCTGAGGTTCATACGAGGGACCAAGAAATCTTCTAGCACAAGCATTAAAACAGGGCTAATTTTTTGGTAGAAATTCATGAGGCCAGAACTCTATCACAAAAGAAAGTAAGGGACCTGACAGAACTTACCAGATGGAAAGGAGTCTGGCAGGATGAATGAGCTAATTTACAAATAAGTGCTGAAGGTCAGAGGGGGCTATGGTCCAAGAACAGTGTTCATTTGAACCAGAGCCCTTCCAGTCCAGTCATCTTGGCAGTGTACATCGTCCTCTGGGGAGAAAAAGGGCTGACCATGTAAAGGAACTTCCTGTCCCAATGAACTCGATATCTCTCAGTCGTCCAAATAATACTCTCCTGTTGTATTGTTATTGGGTAGCTCCTTCTAAAAGTGGCTCACCAAACAAACACTACTTCTTGTCTTGAACAAAGAATTGAACAAAATGAGCAAAAAGCAATTGCAAAGTCTATTTGAAAAAGTGTAAGTGAAGAGTGAGAAAGAAACTGGCTCTGTAGAGCCAGCATGGGTGGAGTAAAAGAGGAAAAAGCAAGATAAGAGTACGCCATGGAGGAGCCAGCGCAGTGGGGCATGCCTGTGATCCCAGCACCCAGGAGGCTGAGGCAAGAAAAACACAAGTTCAAGGCCAGCCTGGGCTGCCCAGTGGGTTCAAGGCCAGCCACATAGCAAACCCTGTCTCACCCCCACCCCCCAAAAAGAAAGAGTACTAGCTGGAGGACACAGGGCTGGCCATCATGAGCAAAGCCACGATAGCAAGGTCTTCTAGGCTCGGTGTCCTTTGTACTGTCCCAACCTCAAGGAAATGCGTGAGAACTGTAGATACGGGTCCTGACACGTGGTGCTGGGGTCCCCCACCTCAGCCAGTTCTAGGCCATCCTATTGAAAATCTGCCGGAGTTCTTCCCAGAAATGGGAATGCAGGGCTTTGGGAGCTGCTCTGTGCATGTGTTCTGGGATCCTGTAATTAACACATCACGCCTACTTCCCCAGCCAGCTTTGCCATGCCCTAATTTTCTATGTCAGTATCACCCCCATTGCCTAGCCCTGGCAGAGGGTGATGGATGTATAGGGAGGAACTGTCCTCCTTTGCAAGACTGAGAGTCTCCACTGGGAACTGGTAGGCAGGTGATGTCCATGGCAGGCAGGGGGCTCCTGGAGCCGGGATGGACCAGCAGTGCCCAGGGAGACAGGGCTGGGGTAGGTGGCAGCCTGGCATGGTTTGTTATGGGTGCTAGACACTGTTGAGAACCCCAGGGCATTTCAGAGGGGTTTCACAAAGGACTGTCATTGTGATGTGAGTAGGTAGGTTTATTTAGCTATCAAGATTTATTGTTATTATTTTTTTTCTGGTACTGCGAATGAAACTCAGGACCTTGTGCTTGCCAGGCAGGCACAGTGCCTCTGAGCTACATCCCCAGCCCTCAGCTATCAGGGTTTAGATGTTAATATCAGCTAATTTTAGTCTCAGGTTTGCGAATCTTTAAAAAACTGAGGCTGAGCTGGGCGTGGTGGCGCAAGCCTATAATCCTAGCACTGGGGAGGCAGAGGCAGGGGATCACTGTGAGTTTCAGGTCAGCTGGGACTACATAGTGAGTTCAAGGTCAGCCTGAACTGCACAGTGAGACCAACAAAACAAAACAAAAGTTAGGAGGGGCTAGGGCAGGATAAAATAAAATTTATTAAAAAAACCAAAAATATTGAGATTGTCTACAATTTCCTTCCTCTCCTTCCCTCCCTCCCTTCCTTCCTTCCTTCTGTCTGGGTTGCTGCTTTCTTTTTTGACAAATCTGAATACTTAATATAAAACTTGATAAAAGTTATAAAAGTTGTATTCATTCATTGAGCAACCTCTATGCATTCGGGGACATAAAGACTTTAAAACACACATTCTGCATTCAAGGAGCATAAAGTCTAATGTGGGAAACAGGGAAATGAGGTGAAAGGGGGAGTCAGGGCAGCCACAGGGAGTTCGGAAGCCCACAGCTGGGGCACCAGACCCAGTCAGAGGTCCCAGACAGCCCCGCCTAGTGGTATTTTTTTTTTTTTTGGTACCGGGGATCAAACTGGGGTCCTTGTGCCTGCACAGCAGGCAGTGAAACCACTAAGCTAAATCCCCAGCCCCTAGTGGTTTGTTTTTTTTTTTTTTTTTGGTACCAGGGATCGAACTCAGGACCTTGCGCTTGCGAGGCAGGCGCTGGAAACACTGAGCTAAATCCCCGGCCCCCGGAAGTGGTATTTTTAAAGAACTTGACAGAACCAATAAATATGGAACGTAAATTAAATAGATAAGTTTGTAGGAATTTGCTTGTTTTCTGATAAGAACCAGGCTAATATTCAGCCTCCTCAGCATCACTCACAAAGGCCTTGCTAATCCAGTGCACACCTCCCCACCCCAGTTCTACCCATCCCTCTTAACTCACCACATAGCCCTGCTGTTCCCATGACGCCTGGACAAGAAGGGTCCGAGTTCAAGCTGCCATATTGTTCTTGCACCACCAAGACCCACTGAACTTTTGAAGAGTCCAAGCCCATTATTTTATAGAGTGTCATACATGCTAGATTGGTCTGATTCTTTATCATGTTATTTTACTTGTTTTCCTAGCCTCATGCATTTCTGGTAAACCAGAAGTTACATTTAAGGCCTTAGTGGCTTTAGGTTTTATGTATACTAGCGATACTCCCAGCCAAGGTCAAATAATTTTGGCAAGAATATTTTGTGGGTGATGCTATGGTCTCTCTTGAGGCAGATTGTCCCAACACCATTGTTATTGTTATTTGCATAATAATAATAGCCCAGGGTCTTTGCACAGAACTATAGCCTCAGCCCTTTTTTATATTTTTACTTTGAGACAGAGTGATGCCAAGTCATTAAGTTTCCCAGGTTAGGGTTGAACTTGAGATCCTCCTGGTACTATTGTAGGTAGGTAAGTTAATTAGATTCTTGTAGGCAGTTAGATGGGATGGCCCTCAAGGACCCACCATGGACAACAAGATACCTTCACTGAAGGCCAGCATTGTAAAAGAGGAGAAACTACCACACCTGCCTGCTTCTCCCAGGATGAGTGGCAGTGATTGATAGTCTAAATAGGTATCAATCACCTGGGTAGGGGACCAAGATCTTAACCCATCCCTTTTAGGAAAGACCCTTGAACCATCCCTCACTGAAAATCCTTGTTCATTCCTTGAATGGTTGCTACATGACCTGCTTCCGCATTGGATCCCCATTTAATCAGGAGTACCTAAGCTATTATATTTGTAATCTTATTGGTTGTTAATAGATTTGTCCCACCTCATGTCCACCTTGTGATTTCTCATTGAACTTATATTACCTAAGCAACTGTACTTATAATCTTATTGACTATAGTTTTGTTCCACCTTGAACCTCACCTTGAGGCTTTGTCCCATAAACACCTTTGAGAAGTGGGATCAGTGGGCAACCCACTTTCTGGCCTTCCTTCTGTCTCTCTTAGACAGAAGCTATCTTTCTCTCAATAGATTTTTCCTACTCTCAACCTCTATTGTTCCTAGAATTCATTCTTCGATTTTAGAGAACACAAACTTTCGTTTTGGATATCCAGCAGGTTTGGGAGTTACCTCTATTCCCTGTATCAGCACAGGCTCCCAAAGTGCTGGGTTACAGGTGTGCATTACCACACCTGGCTGACCCCCCTCCCATCTCCCCACTGTCCCAACTTGATTGGCCTGGAAACCAGATTAGCAAAGCACACTCCAGTGTGACTGGGTGGGTCGTGGAGGTGGGCTCCTGGGTACTGTATGGCCCCCTGGCCCCTTCCGATGATTGTTCCCACAGCTGCTCCCCGGCCACCAGGACTCGAGCAGCTTTGCTCCACCAGGCTCTTCCCCCATGATGTTCCTGCCCTGGAGCCAGCCGTCCACAGACTGAATTCACTAACTTGTAAGCCAAACTAAACTACTCCTCTTTTAAATTGTGGGTATTGGGTATTGAGCCTCAGCAACAGGAACTCTATTATGCGTGGAACATTTTTTTCCAGCTTTTAATATGTATCGCAGTTATTTATGTTTCTTTCTTTGCTATCAGATGATCACTTCCTTAAGAACAAGGCCTATTTTACCTGGACAGCATCAACAGGGAGCTCAGGGATTAAATATTCAGTAGGGGACCCTTTTGCATCTCACAAGCAGCTCATCAATGCTATGGATGTAGACATCAGACCCCTCAAAATCAGTCCCCTCTCCCCTTTCTCCCCCTCCCTCTCTCCCTCCTGCAGTATTGGAGCTTGAACCCAGGACCTTCCCACTGATCTACATCCCCAGTTGTCTGATTTAGAGACAGAGCTTGCTGAATTAGTAAATCGGAGTTGAACTTGTGATCCTATTTGCTTTATTCTCCCAAGTTGCTAGGATTACAGGCACATGCCATCCTGTTTATTGTCTTTTTTCCTCAAGCCCTGGGGATTGAACCCAGGGTCTTTGTACTGAGCTACACAACCAGGTGTTTTGTTTTTTTTGTGAGACAAGAGTCTTGCTGTTGCTCAATTCCCAGGCTGGGCTTGAAGTTGTGGTCCTCTGGCCTCAGTCAATTACAGGTACTAATTTGCTTGTTCTGGGTTTCTTTGCATTAAAAACGAAAAGCAGGCTGGGGATTCAGCTCAGTGGTGCTGCAGCCTGCCTCACAAATGCAAGGTCCCCAGTTCAATCCCCGGTACCAAAAAAAAGAAAGAAAAGCAAACACCAATGGCATTGGTTCCAGGTGAAAGGTTTGTTTTCTATTTTACAAAACTAAGTGTGATAGTTAACTGATAGTGTCAATTTGAGTGAGAATTTGAGCGAGAAATGTCAATTTAGTGTCAACTAAATTGGCTCAGCAGTTCTGGGTGTGGAAGACCCACCCTAGGGAGGATTGTCTCCGGAATTCTCTGAGAGAGAAGAAGAAGGAAGGATTGCTTTTGTTTCTTCGGAGGAGCTCCACTCTTTGCCTTCTCTTCGGACGCTGTCTTCAGCTTCCGGCGCAGACCCTGTGGGCTCCGGGTATGGACTCCCTGGGATCCCCAGCACACAGATGGACCTTTCCCCTCTTCCTCACCTAAGCCAACCTTGTAAATTCTGATATATTTGTATACCTTGTATTATATCTGTTTCTGTAGTAAGCACTGTCGGATACACTAATTGTCTTTTTTCCATTTTACCCACATCAGTACCTTATCCTGCAAGACCCAGTAGTTGATTTCCCTTTCATTTCTTCCTCTCAAACCGTTATTAAAATTCCACATTTTGTCCACATTTTTTAAAAAAAGAAAGCTGATAAAATATCTCCTTATTCAGATACACATCCCTCTTTCCAAACATTTTGCAATCAGAACTGTGCATACGTGTGTGTGTGTGTGTGTGTGTGTGTGTTTCCCTGCGTTTTTCAAGATTTCCTGCAAAGCTAAACTCACAGGCGCTCACGAGACACCCGGCCGGGCCTGGAAGGCCACGCGCAGGTACCGGCGCTGCGCGCTCCCGGGACGCGGGGACGCGCTCGGCCCCCGGGGCGCGCAGCCGGCCATGCTCGGCCTACGCGGGTTACGGCTGTTGGCGGGGCTGCGGCTCGGGGGGCTCCGCACCCCCGCAGGCCCCGCCCCCGACCGCGCCCCCGGCGCCAGGCCCCGCCCCCGCCGGGTCCCGGAGCCCGGGCCGCCGCGCCACGCCGTGGAGCTCCCCGGAGCGGGTGAGCGCGGGGCCGGGTGGCGGGGCCCGCGCGCCGCGAGGGGAGTCGGTCAGCGCCGTTCGCAGGCCCCGGCCGCTGCGGCGGGAGCGGGGCGCCCGCCCGCCCCCAGGTTTCACTTTCGCTTCCCCTCCGGTCCTTGACCCTAGGCGCTCGGTCCTCGCGGCCCCTCCCGGCCCACGCTTTGGGTCGTAAACAAAACTGGGAAAGGTTCGCCTTTGTTCCCGAGGACGGTCATCCCCTGCCCGGCCCGCGCCCTGGTTCCTGCAGGACTTGATCTGGGTCAGAAGTGGCCGCTTTGAATCTGGCGCGAAGGCTCCACTTACGCAGCATCCCCTCTGTCCGGGCGTTTGTCCTGCTGAACTGTGCGGGTCCTGCGAGCTGGGGGCCCTAGGGTGGGGAAGCCGCCCTTCTGCAAGAGTCTGATCTTTTAAACATATGAAAAGCCAAAGAACGTTAAAAGGGGCCGCATAAATAGGTGTTACCTAGTGCGAAGAGGCTTGCGGTTGTTAGGCAGATGGAAAGGCCAGGCCTGGGGTGGGGGCCGGGTGTCCTTTAGGAGCTGCGTTTGTAATAGAAGATGCGGGGATTTGCATAAGAGAAGAAGAAGGAGCTTTTTTGGTTGGTTGGTTGGTCTTTTGAGAGTGTAGTTCAGGCTCGCCTTGAGCTCGCTGTGTAGCCCAGTTTGCCCTTCTGCCTCAGCCTTCGGAGTGCTGTGGTCTTCTCTGTGGCTCTTCCTCTGCGTATTAATAGAGTTAGGGGTGTTTGTGGAGGTTATAGTTTTCTTTCATCCCTTTTATTTTGTCTCTTTCTCCTCAGTTACTTGGAGCCTAAAGGTCAAACGACCTTATTTATTTCCTCCACAGCTCCCTACATCGATCCAGACGCAAGATAGTGCTAGTTTTGGTAGCTTAGCCAGGCTAGAATGGGTAGCCTTAGCATTTGCTGTTGGTTCTTGGGGAATGTTCCTTCTGTTTGGCTGGTACACCCAACCATCTCCTTTGTATCCTCTCACTCCCTTTTGAGACACTCCTGCTATGTTTCAGGCTGGTCTTGAACTCAGGACCCTCCTGCCTCAGCCTCCCAGGGTGATGGGATTTCCTTTAGCTTTTCCCTGCCTGAGAGCTGTGGCTTGCTGCCACCTCACACCCAGAAAAAAAGTCAAAAGCCAAAATCCCAAGTGTGTTTTTTTTACTGGACATGCATTATTTTCATATCATCATAAAGCTGAAAAACCCTAAATTCAACTGTATGAGCCAGGGACCGTCTATATTTTCAAGTGATGCGGGGATTTAAGAGCTAGTATTGAGAAGCCAGTGTTAAATGGGTCACTTCATATTACCCAATGCTTAGATTAAGAATAAGGAGCCCTGGGTGCATGCCTGTAATCCCAGCATTTGGGAGGCTGAAGCAGGAGGAGCACCACAACTTTGAGGCCAGCCTGGGCTACTTAGTGGGTTCAAGGCCAGCCTGGAATATATACTGAGACCCTGTTTCAAAAAGCAATAAATAAATAAATAAGGAAACAAGCAATTGGCTTTACTTCTTTTGGTAGTGATTTTCATTCTGCCCTGTTTTATGTTTTACTGTGCAAGACTTTTCAGTTTCAGCTGCATTTGTGTTTTTAGTAATTGTTATGGCTTGCATCTAAGTGTTACCTTTAAAGCCTCATGTAGGCATAGGTGGAGCTTTTTCTGAGAGTGTGTGATTGATTAATGGTGCAATGCTGGGCTCAAGGGCACTAGGATCTAGGGTGTGAGTGCTACTCATCCTAAGTAGCCTGAATAAGATAAAAGGGCAGAAAGACACTGTTAAGCTTCCTTATTGCTTGTGTGTACCTTGAACCGTTTCTCTGTGATGCCTGTCTGCCATCTACCCTGCCTTGGAGCCAACTGATTATGGATCGAAACCTCTACAAACTGTGAACTAAATAAACCTTTCCTCCTTTAACTTTGGGTGTTAGATATTTAGTCTCAGCAACAAGAAAAGTAACCAAGACAGAATTTGGTACCAGGAGTGGGGTTGTTGTTGTGACTGCCTGGCCATGTGGTTTAGGAGCTGGCTTGTGGAAGGAAGAGTTAGGAAAGGTTTGGAGATGCCGGCAGAAAAAGTAGAGCTGTAACACCTGAGACTGTACTTAATGGAAGATTCTGGTCAGAGCCCAGAAGATCAGGATGCTGATAGAAATTGCGCTGGTAAAGATCAAGCTCAGGTGGTTTCTGTAGCAGGGACATGGAGAGCAGAGAGACCACCTGGGCTTGCCTTGTGTGAGCAAACAAAACTGTATTTCCCCAAGCACAAACAGGTGGGCTGACTCCGAGAGCCACTACAAAATGGGGGGGGGGAGCATAGACTTAAGTAGGGAGGTGGTTGCTAGGTGATTTTCAGGCGTTGGTCAGAGAATTCATTGCCTGGAGGAGTCTGGGGGGAAAGATAGGGCAGCCTGTGCTCCTCAGACTGGGTGGCTGTATAGATGTTTCTTGGAACCCAAGGGCTGGGACGTGAAGGCCAAGTTTGTTTGAAATGGCTTTTCCCTAGGGCATCCAGCTTTCCTGCTGGGTGTGACCCTGGCCAAGCTGGGGTGGGGGGGTTGTGGCAGTGCCCACCTATGTTATGTCCTTGGGCATGACAGTTTCTGCTGGGCAGAAAGACTGCATTGACTGTTGGATTCCAGACCATGTGTGTTATGGCTTGACCATGTGTGTTATGGTTTGTTTGCATTTTGCTCACTGTCCAGAGACTTTGCCTGAGGCTAAGATTAAGGGTAGCAGGCTAATTAATCTTGCAGAAGAAATTTCAAGGCGGTCTGCTGTTGAGTTCATGGCATATCTACTGTTGGGGGCTTTTAGCCAGATTTATATTGAGAATCAAGAGCAAGGAGCCCAGCTGAATGATTTAAAATATTCTGATTTGGGCCAGAAAGGAAGCTCCAGTAAAGCAGTGGACTGCAAAGATAGAGCAGAAGAGGTCTTGATTGCTGAGAAGGAACAGGAGAATAGAAAAGATGGCCTGAGGCCATGGAAGGAAGCAGCAGGACTCCACCCTTTGCAGCCTCAGAATTGGCAAAAATGAAAGACTTAGTTTTGAGAAAAAGTCCTCAAAGCACTTGTTCCAGAATGGCAGCTGCCTAGGGAAGTTGTTCCAGGGGATTTGGCTCATAGGTACTGGACCCCTACAGCCAAGAGAGAAGAAAGCCTGGCTCCAGCTCCAGCTGGCAGCAGACCTTCGTGTCATCCACACAGTGCTGGTTTTAGTCTCATGCAAAATGCAAGAGTTGTGGGGATCAGGAAGGCTTCCACCCAGATTTCAGAAGAAGGCCTGGGAGGCAGGCAGGGTGCCCCTGAGAGGGCAGAGTGTGAAGCTGTGAGTGTGAAGCCAAAGGTGCAGTGGAGACCCCAGAAGTTTGGAGAAGCCAGGAACATGAATTGTCTGAGGAAAACTGTAAGAAGGGAGCAGAGCTGGCCCAAGAGAGAGCCTTGGGAGCTGTCACCGCCAGCAGGGCAATAGGGGTGGAGCCATCCAGGCCTTTGGAGTTCACAACTTGCTACAGATTGCTGGGGGTGCTGGAAGTGGAACTGGGATTTGATGTTTGTCCTGCTGGGTTTTGGACTTGCTTTCGTCACATTCCTTTGTATCCCTGTTTGTAACTTTTGGAATGGAAATGCCTGTCTTGTGCCATTGAATGTTGAAAGTGTTTACCTTTCTTTGCATTTGTACAAAGGATTGCAGCTAAGAGTTTGCCTTAAGTCTCAGAGGAGACTTGGGACTTGGACTTTTCAGCAGTGTTGAAACTGTTCGGACCTTGGCAACTCTTGGAGATGGACTAAGTGCCTTTTCCATTAAATGATGTGAATGAGTCTGTGGCGTACCAGGGGTGAAATGTTATGGCTTGTGTCTAGATGTCCCCCAGAGCCTCCTGCAGTTGTAGGTGGGGCCTTTTCAGAGGTGGCTGCATCTAGAGTGTGTGATTGCTTCATGGTGCAATACTAGGCTCAAGGGCACTGGGATTAAGGGTGAGTGGTACGCGTCCTAAGGAGCCTGGCTAAGATAAAAGGGGCAGAGAGACACTGTTAAGGTCCCTTGTTGCTTTTGCCACCTTGTTTGTTCCACGGTCTGTTTCTCCTCCGTGACACCCCTCTGCCAAGCCACCCTGCCTTGGAGTCAGCCAATTATGTATTGAAACCTCTACAAACTGTGAGCTAAATAAACCTTTCCTCCCTTAACTTTGGATGTTGGATATTTTTGTCTCAGCAATGAGAAAAATAACTAAGACAGTGATAATGTTGTATGGTAGCTACCTGTGCCTGAAGGTTCAAGCTATGCATTGTCATGTTTCAACTTCTAAGGTTAAACTGCATTTGTGTTTCTAAAATACAAGTTTAAATATGGAAAGGCACCATTTAACTTCCCCAGTAACATTTGTTGGACACTTATGTACTAGGCACTGATATGCCTAAACTTTGAACTATATAAATAGTGTGATCACAGGGCCTGGTGGCACACACCTGTGATCCCCACACTTGGGAGGCTGAGGCAGGAACATCATTGT
Organism: Heterocephalus glaber; assembly: GCF_000247695.1. Next base: position 5,301,870 of record NW_004624753.1, read on the forward strand.
GAGTTCAAGGCCAGCCTGGGCTCCATAGTGAGTTCAGGGCCAGCCCGAACTGCACAGCAAGATGCTGTCTTTAAAAAACCCCCAAAATACTGTTATTAAGAATGTATTGTTATTATTATTATTATTATTATTTAATTTATTTTTTGGATTTGGGGATTGAATATGCCCAGTAGGTGAGAGGATATAAGCACATTTAACATCATTGTGAGTTCAAGGCCAGCCTGGGCTCCATAGTGAGTTCAGGGCCAGCCCGAACTGCACAGCAAGATGCTGTCTTTAAAAAACCCCCAAAATACTGTTATTAAGAATGTATTGTTATTATTATTATTATTATTTATTTATTTATTTTTTGGTACTGGGGATTGAACTCGGGACCTTGAGCTTGTGAGGCAAGGGCAGAACCACTGAGCTAAATCCCGGCCCTGTGTATTGTTGTTATTATTATTTTTTGTTACCGGAGATCGAACTCGGGTCCTTGAGCTTGAGCAGCAGGCAGCGAAACCACTGAGCTAAATCCCTGGCTCCGTATTGTTATTTTCTTAATGTTGAAATTGATTGATGTTTAAAAAAGATTTTGTTATTGCTCTTTTCTTCTATCCAGAAAATTGATGTGTATGTTAATAGTGGAAGTGACTTTTTGGCATACGTGTTAACTGTGACCTAATTTGATAGTTATTCTATTGTATGTTATAAGCCATATTCTGAATTCTTTGCTGTTGTATTTGAAAATAGAAAATTATAACAAAAGGAATAAATGATTTCTTTAATAATCTTAAAGGTGGATTCGTTTTTAGTAAATACATGGACTAAAAATTATATTAAATTGTATTAAATTATAGTTATATTAAATTGTGTAATTAAACTGTATCCTAGGAAGCTGTTCAATCATAGTCCAGGTGACACTGGACTGTCACTAATGGTATGGAGAACAGGGGTCTGGGGAGTCCACTGACTGATAAACTTGGAATGAACTTCATCAGTTTCCGCAGCTCCCCAAGATCTGTGTGATTTCTCCACTATAATAAGAAAACAGAGACCCAGTGTGAAATATGACTTTCGTATTAGTGTCTGACCACGGGAGAGCTCTTACAGAAGCTAAGACCATTTGGTTCTTACAGTCAAATTTCCAAAAATGCATATTTAGACCTATGTGTACTGTATTTAACTGTATTTTCAGTGTTATATGTAGTAAGGGAGAGAAACAACTTAAAAGTTGCTATGGAAGAGAAACAAAGGTTAGAATCAAATCAAATGAGAATGCATAAGTAATATTATTAAAAATAAACATGAAAAGACTAAGCCTTGTTCATTTGTTTTCAAGAGATATGTGTTTTACTTATTTATTTAGTTGTGTTTTTTTAGACAGGGTCTCCTATGTAGTCCGGGCTGGCCTCGAACATGCAGGGATCCTCCTGCCTCAGCTTCTTGAGGGCTGGGACTACAGGTGTGCGCCACCACACCCAGCAAAAAAATGTAGTTTTAGAATTAAGAAAAGGTAGCTGTAAAAGATGTTGAGGGTTGTTGAGGGTTGTTGATTAACTCTGCCTTCAATTAACCTCGTGATCCCATGCTTTAGAACATGACTAAAGTTTTAGACGCTTACTGGTTAGCGTAAAAGTGCACTTAGGCAATACAAAATATGGTGTAAGAACTGTTTACGTAAGTAAGTGCTGTGGCCACCAGATGTTAAAATAGTTTGGTGAGCCGAATTGTTTTGGTTCGGATATGAGTTCTCAGAAATGGCAAGTCAAATGCTGCGTTTTTCTTCCTGCTATGTGTGAAAGGGGGCGAAGTTCCGGCATGTGGGACGGGGCACGCAGAGAAGAAGCCGTGGCGGCGGACTCTCGGGTCAGCAGGCCGTTGGCCACTGTAGACACTGACCGTGCCTGCGGAGGTAAGTGCCTTGTTAAACAAGTGTTTCGAAGCTGTGCGTAGTAAATTAGTTCTTTCTCCCTTCGTAAAGTATTTTAGTTAAGTGTGTGTCATGTTTTTGATTTTAGGTTAATATTAACCGTATCTGTCGATACTGGGTCATCAAAGCTATTGCAGACAGGATTAAGGTGTGTTTAGCATGATTTGGGGCCAGATCATTCTGTAAACTGGGTCTGCGCAGAATGGGCCGGATTAGTTCCTGGTTTCTAATCCCCTCTTCGGTTCTTCCGAGCTGCTGCTGATTCCAGCAGTGGCTGCTCATCTAAGGGCGTCATTGGCAAGTGTGGAAAATAATTAAACTCTTGGGCCGGGTTTGTAGCTCAGTGGTTCCACCCCCTGCCTCGCAAGCACAAGGTCCTGAGTTCGATCCCTGGAACAAAAAAAAAGAAAGAAAATAATTAAACTTGTAACTAAGATGCACTTACTGATCCAATCAAATCCTTGGTAGCTCTTCTGAGAAAGGCTTGCTTGCTTGGAATACTGTTGGAACTATATAAATACCTAATTTTGAACATCATGTCATTATAAAAACAATTTCGTGACATTTGGAACCAGCCCCCTCTAAAAGCCTGACAAATTTGCCTATTATCCAGGTTACTTATAAGTAGGAAAATAAAGGCATTGTCTTAGATACTTTTCTCTTGTTGCTGAGACAAAATACCTGACCCCCAAAGCTAAAGGAGGAAGGGTTTATTTCGCTCAAAGTCTGTAGAGGTTTCAGTCCGTAATCGGCTGGCTCCAAGGCAGGGTGGCATGGCAGAGGAGAAACAGTTCATGGCAGGGAGAAGGTAGCAAAGCCACAAGGGATGCCCACAGCTCTTTCTGTCCCCAATCTTATCCAGGCTACTGGGAGCTGGTAGCATTCACACCTTTAATCCTAGTGCCCTTGAGCCTAGCATCCACCATGAATCAGTTCCCAGCGTCACCTACCCTAGATCCAGCCACCTGTGAAAAGCCCCACCTATGACTGCAGGAAGCTTTGGAGGGACATCTAGACACAGACATGACAGGCATCAGTGTACTCAACAGATGCACATTCAGTTCCCCAGTCTGCCATCCGCTGAGTCTCCTCACGCACAGGAAGCCTTGCTGTGACTTCCACCCTCCTCGTCACTTAGGGGCCAGCTTGGTGAGTCGGTGGACGGTGATGTAATTGTGGAGCTTGTGTCGGAGCGACCCTCTGTTTACTTAATGATGGTCCATTTTATTGTTCTATTCAAAATTATTCTGTTATTAGTATTGCAGTTTCTTACTGTGCTTCGTTTATTTTTTATCTTCATTTCTAATTCATTAATGTAACAATGGACAAAGCACTCTTACAAATCTATATACTTTTTATACGTAGGATATGTTTGTGATACATAGTAATCACATTTGTCTTGGGGAATGGGTCCACACCCTATGGCATCTTGACCATCTTTATTCCCCTCTTGCCCCTGCCCTTCTATCCTGTCCCTTCCCTTGGTCTCTTCCGGTCTGTGCCTAATTTATGCCATGAACTTTATCTTTTTTTTTTGGTTCCGGGGATCAAACTCGGGCCCTTGCGCTTGCGCAGCAGGCACCGGAACCACTGAGCTAAATCCCCAGCCCCCATGAACTTTATCTTGAGTATGGATATGGATAGGCAAAAACACCATCTCCATAGGTTCAGCCCTGTCTGTCGTTCCAGGTGTCCCCTGGGGGTTTGGAAATGGACCCCTGTAGCCAAGCGGGGATTTCTGTGTGGCTTTTTTTTTTTAATAACTGAGATTCTATGTTAAACTAGAAGTTACCTTCTTCAGTCTGTATTTTGAGAGGAAAAAACTGAGACTTAGAAAAGTTATGTAAATTCACAAAGTTGAAAAGAACTAGTTATAGAACCTGTGATTTTTGGATTGGTTAGTCATTTTATAGGTAAACATTTATTGGATCCTATCAGGCATGACGTTAGACATTGAAACACGTGACAGTCTAGACCTTCATGAAGCTCCCAACTTCATTGTGGAGCCAGGACATTAATAGCAGAAATCTCATATGATGAAGGTCACGTGGGCTAGCCTCGGCTTCGGACTCAATGCAGCCTTGGCTCTCTATGTAGCCCAGGCTGGCCTTGAACTCGAAGCGATCCTCCTGCCTCAGCCTCCTGAGTGCTGGATCATAGGTGTATCGGAGTTTTGTGTTTTGAAACATCCCATGTGATTCTGATGCTCAGCCCCTCAGAAAGCACATAGCTCTCCACCTTGCAGCCTTCTTTCTAAGAGCAGTTATGGTTTGGGTAAGGGAAGAGGAATACTTAAAATGTATGTGGTATTTTGGTATTTTTGGTATTTTGCTGATCAGTGTTTCCCACTCCTTGGTCCAGGAGAAAAGGAAGCGTGCAGAGCTGTCTGCCAGCCAGGACATGTGTTTCCCTCCCTTTCCTTTCCAGCTGGCCCTAGGGAAGTGCGCTGGAGATCCACAGCGCTTGGTGACTTTCATTCCAAGAGTCTGTACTCTGGTTAAGCAGAAAACCCTTTTGGAAAAGGGAGGCTGAATAGCAAGGATTGAAAGTTTTCCTCCTAATTCCATACTTCTTGAGCAAATACAAAGGTTATATCTAAAACAGTCACATCACTTCTTCTGGTTTTGTTGCTTTCCAGCTCGGGATAAACTACAGAGCTGTGGGGAGTGGTCAGGCTGGGGTCACCCACGTGTGCTTCCTCGCCAGCCTTGTTCTGGTCCCGGTTATGCTGGAGCAGGGGGAAACCTGCTCCCCTCTGCTGCTGTCGGGCTCCCGACTACATCTTTGCTACATTGACCCCCCCAGACCACAGGGAAGGAGGGGACATGTTGGTGGCCTTTGTCTAGTTCCTGATTTGAAAAGCGAGATTGGGCTGGGTGGCCAGTCTTTCAGGCAAATGGTATTTTCTTGCAGGTTTGGTACATTTCCTTCCTGAGAAATGACGCTGACCGTGGACAGTAGGGAAGGACTCCAGGTCACTCACGTCCATCCCAAATTCTGCAGTTATGCCACTTTTTGAGAGTTTAACCCTTACGAGCTCAACTTCTGTGAGTTAGTCTAGATTCCAAAGCACTATGTGTACGATTACTTTTCTGGGAAGGTGGATTTCAGATTTGGAGATCCAGCTTACACATAGATAATGGGAGAAACTGAAAACTTCTGCTGTGTTATTTTATTTCCACTTGAGTGATTATGGACAATTTAACTATGGGGGCTGGGCTTCTTAAACTGTAAAATGTGGATTATCATTCTTCCTTGCTTACCTCCTACTGTTGCTGTACAGATCAGAAGAGGAAATTTTTTTTTCAGTTAAAGAAATTTTTTTTTTTTGTGGAACCAGGGATAGAGCTCAGGACCTTGTGCTTGCGAGGCAGGCACCGGAACCACAGAGCTAAATCCCGGGCCCTTTTTTTTAAAATTCTTGGTTTTTTGAGACAGGGTCTCACTATGTAGTTCAAACTGGCCTTGAACTCACTATGTAACCAAGGCTGGCCTGGAATTCATAGTGATCCTCCTGCCTCAGCCTCCTGGGTACTTGGATTATAGGAGTGTACTAATGTGCTCAGCTTCAAAAGAGGAAATTATGCAAGAAAGCAGTTAAAAATGTAAAATAATGTATAACTGTTATTTACAAAACCTTTGAAACATATCCCATTGGGGGACATCTGATTATCTCTCTTTTCTTTCTCTTTTCTTTTTTTGGTACCAGAGATTGAACTCAGGACCTTGCGCTTGCCAGGCAGGCGAGGCGCCACTGAGCTACATCCCTGGCCCATGATTATCTTTTTTTTAATAATGGCTTTTTTGATAACTCTAAGGAACAAATAATAACATTTTTTGCAAACAAGAAACTACCAACTAGTTTTTTTATCAAATGAGATTTTGACAAAGCTGGCCTGGCGCCTAGGCAGTCATGGGCATGGAGGCATTAGGAGGAACCTCCTTTGACCCATGGGATCTGCTGTTCCTCAGAGGAGCTAGCAGTGTCCCCAAGACTAGCATAAATGTCACCCCAGGCACCTCTTCCTGAGGAACCTCTGAGAAGGCAGAAATCTTAAGTCTAAACTGATTCTCTGACTGTACTGTCTATGGTCTCAATAAACGGACCTAAAAGGGACAGAAATTGTCGACACCAAAATGATCATTTTTGCTACAGTGCCTAGGATTATAAACACACAGTCCCGAAGCTGCACAAGGTGGTTTTGCAGTATGATACAGCATGTCTCACGGTGCCACCCTGGCAGTGCACACTGCACCCTCTCCTGAAGCCTTTCAGTGCCCCTCTGTCAGTAGGTCACACGCTGGAGCACGCTTCTCCCCTCGGTGCTGAGGCACTAACTTCACATCAGTGAGAACTTGCCCGACCCATCCTGGGCAGCATGGCCCCACACCTGGCGGTGCACTCAGCGCTGTCAGAAGGAAATCAGATATTAAAGACACGATCAGTCATTCCTTCAGGAATGTGCAGTTTTGCAGTTTTTTGAAAAAAGTGATTATTATGTTTTAATTTGTAAAGTAATAGATTATTTTCATTTTATGCATATCAGATTTGTTTCATTCTTTGCCATGTATATATACTGCCTTTCAAAGTCATTCAAAAAGATATATATATGGAAATTTCTCTTAATGTATGAGTAAGTATAAACACCAAGAAAGAAAATGTTTTCTCTCTCTCTCTCTCTTTTTTTTTTTTTTTTTTTGATACCAGGGATCGAACTTGGGACCTTGTGCTTGCGAGGCAGGCGCCGGAATCACTGAGCTAAATCCCTGATCCCCCAAGAAACAAAATGTGATATTCAAACATAGCTTTTGTACATAGAAAGGAAAAGGAGCTTGAGGGGAGGGGGGGAAGGGGAAAAAAAGAGGTGGGATGTATCATGTACAGGTGCAAACTCCTTATGATAAGTGTTATCATTGTTATGCCTAAAATGTACCAAAAATACATATATACATACATGATACATACATAAATGAATGAGATTTTGACAAGTTCAAGGCCAGCCTGGGCAACTTAGTGAGACCCTGTCTCAAAATGCAAAAAGAGCTGGGGATGCAGCTTAGTGCAGAGGTGCTGGGTTCAATCCCCAGTACTGAAAAAAAATGTTTTTTTAAGAAAATTTTGAGACAGGCTAAACTATCCAGACTGGGCTTGAATTTGCAGTCCTGCTGTCTCAGCCTCCCAGAGTTGATTACAGATGTATACTACCACTCTTTGCTGGATCTCTTTAATCAAGAAAGTATTGCAGGTAAGTTGGTTAGAAACCCAGTAAAGCACCGAGAAGGTGCTGTTGATAAGTACTGTACAGAAATTGCAAAGGAGCCTGTGCTGGAGCCACTCTCTGCTGATGGAAGAGCTCAGTCAGCTTCCCCCAGTGTGGATCTATGCCCAGCTTAGTGTAATTGACTCTAGTCTTTCTGTTTTCTCTTTCTTTCTTTCCCAGGGTCTTGCATCGTAGTTCAGGCTGTCTTGAACTTACCATATAGCCCAGGCTGGCCTTGAACTTGAGGTGAGCCTCCTGCCTCAGCCTCCTGAGTACTGAGATTACTGTACTCTAGTCTTTTAGAGTATATAACCCCACACCTGGCTGACTCTAGTCTCTAGTCTTTTAAAAAGAAGAACCGCTGGATGGTCAGGCATGGTGGCACGTGCCTGTGATCCCAGCACTCTGGAGGCTGAGCCAGGAAGATCACTGAGTTTGAGGCCTGCCTGGACTACATAGCAAGACCCTGTCTCACACAAACAACCCACCTGAAACAGAACTGTGCTTACCTCCCCAGCCATATTTAAATCAAGATTCAAAAGAAAATAGCTGAGAGTTGTTTTCAGTCGGGACTTTCTTAAATGTGGAATTCAGTTCTTCTTTTATTGAAATAATTAATCCTTATTTTACCCAGAATTCTAATCTTGTAATCTTTGGAGATTTTTGAGATATCGGACATTACCATTTTGTTACTTTATTAGCTAATATGATTAACTTATATATATATATATATATTTTTTTTTTAAACTTAGCACCTTAAATGTTTTAAAAATATCAATTGAAACTTTTAAAAAATTTAGAGAAAAATTCTGTTATCAAAAGTTGAATCGTAATACACACCTTCCCCATTTGAAGTTTTATTTTGATACCCAATCTTGCTAAGTTCCCAGCCTGACCCAAAATTTGTTCCCTTTCCTTCACCCTCCCGAGCAGTGGGGGTTTCTTTCAGGTGTGTGCTATGCTGCCTGGCTTGGCTTGGTGTTTTAGAGTGCTGTGAAAAATGCAGATGTCCAAGATTTAGGGACTAGCTGATTGCTTACACTATGTGAGTGCCTCTAGATTGCATATGGTACAATTCTTTACGACTACGATTGTATTAATTATTGATATTTTCACAAATTGTAATGTTTCTGAAGTCAGTGTTACAGGGACCACTTCATATACCTGTACATCTGTCTATCTGTGTCGATGTGTGAGGCAACAGTGAAAAAGTAGGCCAAAATTTTGAGTGCTGTGTGTAGTGCGTAAATACTTCCTGGGATCGCTCACCAAAATTTACAATGGTTCTGTTAAGAAGTAGGTTTGAGTCATTTTTTCCTTTCTCAAATTTTATGAATATTCTTTGTATTTTTACAAAAAATGCAATTAAAAATTTTTAGTGTGGTTAAAAATTTGCTTTTAAAAGGTTAGGCTTGGGCCAGGGATTTAGCTCAGTGGGTCCGCTGCCTGACTCGCAAGCGCAAGGTCCTGAGTTTGATCCCCAGTACCCCCCCCCCAAAAGAGGCTTTATTGTTTCAGTAAATGTAGATGTGGGTAAACTTGTTCCTCTTTGTTGGTCTCCTTTGAGGGCCAATTACACTGGGGTGGATAAAAGCGGTGGTGCATGCCTGTAAGCTCAGCACTTGGGAGGCTGAGGCAGGAGGATTACCAGGAATTTGTGGCCAGCCTGAGCTACATAGTGAGACCCTACTCAAAAAACAAAAGATCCACCCCCCCAAAAGTTGGCTTGTCAGGGGTCGGCATTTCCTTCTCTAGTTTTTTATGTCCTTTCTCTAAGCTTAATTTTATTAGTCATTGGCTTAATAATGGTAGCTGTGTCACTGGCCTGACTGTTGGAAAGATTCAGTTCCTAACGCACGTTAAATCCTTAACAGTTAATGCATAACTAGTCTCAGGAACTTTTCACTGACTTAGCTTCACCAAAATTTTTCCTAAATATATTTGCTAAATGTAATAATTTGCCCCTTAAGAGTGGTATATTTATTTATGTTTTATTTTTATGTTGTTTAATTTTCATTTATTTGATTGCTGCTGAGGTTGCACATTCTTCATGTTAATGGTCAGTATTTTTTTCATGCTGTTTATCCATTTCATTGATTGAGTTATAAGAATTCTTTGTAAAGATAACACTTTGTCATATGTGACAAATTCTTTTTCCCCAGAAACTGGAGTAGTATTTTGTAGAAGACATCAAATGATGAAGCTTGGAATTGTATTCATTTTTCTTTTATTACTAGTGCCTCTTAACTTCACAGAATATTGCATTTCAATGCATATAATATACTTTGATCATACCGATCTCCTCTACTTATGTATTTTTGAGACAGAGTCTCACCATGCAGTCCAGGCTGACTTTGAACTCACCGTGTAGCCGAAGGTGGCCTCTATCAGTCTTCCTGCCTCAGCTTCCTGAGGTGCTGGGATTACAGGTGTGCGCCACCATGCCTGGCTTCATGAATAGGATCTTAAAATAATATTGAATGCTTCTGGCCACTGCTGAATTTTATATTTTCCTCATTTAATCTCCATAGAAACCAAATGAGGGAGGTAAATTATATTTTTTAGAAAGTTTTAGTACTTTGCCAAAGATTATCTAGATAGTAAGGAAGAATAATTCTATGAAATATAGAAAATAATATTCTAAGTCATATAATTAAAAAGTTTTAGGAATGGTTACTTTTTAAATAACAAGAAAAAAAAGAAATAGCAGAACAAAATTTAATTCATTCTCAGGTGTTTAATGAAGGGCAAGTGTGAAAACAATTGACCCACAATAACAGATAGACTGCTTAATTAGTTCCTCCCATAACTCATTGCTTTGTAGTTTTTGAGGGAATAAACAGAACTTGTGGAAAAATGGTTCATTTACATAAAATGACATGTGGTGCTTTAGTCACTAAAATAAATGTGGGGATCAGAGAGTCGCGGCCTTTGTTAACATGACTGGATTCATCAGAGCACATTAAAATGGCTCCTGATCATGTAATGGTACAAGATCCCAATGATGAATGTAACTATTTTATACCGAAAATGTACCAATAAACTTAATGGGGAAAAAAAATGGCTCCGAAACCATTATGGAAATTAACAGATGGAATAAATTAAATTTATACCATGAGTTGATGAGGTGTGCTTCACGCCTGATTCTTTTGCCAACCATAAAGTTACTGTGAAGGATTTTGAGCCCCTGGGCAGTGATTTCTATGTTTTGTTTCTGCAGTCACTGACCTTTAATATTTTATCAGTAAACTAGGTTATTACATGGATATTTTTACTCTGGATATTTTCATGTGAAAGTTTAAAAAACAGCACATTATCTCTAGAATCTCAATTCAAAATTGATAATGTCAAAGTTAGAAATAAAATACCTAGTAAGGAAAGGCAGAGGAATTTTGTACTTTGGCTATGCAAATAAACTTTACAAATAAAAATAAAGACTATTCAAGCACACGGAGGAAAGAGAGATCTTGTGCTCAGGTGAAACAAGTTTATCACAAACCCACAGGAACCACTGAATTAACAAAAGGTATATTGGGCCGAGAATTTAGCTCAGTGGTTCCGCCGCCTGCCTCGCAAGTGCAAGGACCCGAGTTCGATCCCCGGAACCAAAAAAAAGGGGTGTATTAAGGTTTGATAAACTGTACTAGAGCAATAAATATTATTAGGATTCTTTTTAAAAACCAGTTCTCCAATAATTTTAAACTTCGAGCTGTCTGTGAGGCCTAACAAAACAAAATTTTAGAATATTTGGTTCAAATTTAAATTGTTGTTGGTAAGATTGAAAGCTAAAGACATTTAGTCTGACCTGGTACTACTTACTTTTTGCCCGGAAGTTGTATTCTGAGTTGGATTTTACAGTCACTCTCATGATGCTACACTTGTTAGAGGTCTGAGACGTTAAAACCATTACTTTGAGAGAATTCAATTGTCCTTTGCTGATGTCTACAGAATAGATTTTGTAATGTTTGAAAAGAGCAAAAGTCAGTGGCTACAGATGGGTGTAACACAGGTAAGATATAAAACTGCTTAAAATGCCAAAAGGGTCAGCAGTCTTTTAAGTGTGTTCTTTAGGATTGCTCTTATTAGAGAAATGATTAGATCTCATGTTCTCAGTAAAGAATACATTTTACAGGGCCAGGGATTTAGCTCAGTGGCACCGCACCTGCCTCCCAAGTGCAAGGTCCTGATTTTGATCCCTGGTACCAAAAAAAAAAATTACGTAAAGAATACATTTAACATCGCTAATCAATAGTCATATCTGTACAAAAAAATGGAAATACAGGTTTCATTAAGCAATATGCATCCTTTCTGTGAGTAATGTACTGTCTACACGAGTTACACCATTCCATTCCAGTTTTTAAAATTTGTGCTTTGTTATTCCTTAAGTTGATGTCATTACCTTCTTACCAGTTGATGCTTGCAGTTTGAAAAAAACACAAAACTGCAGTTATAGGATTCTCTTGAAGTCCTTTTTTCTTTAATTTCACTATAAAATGGCTATTAGTGCAGGTGTTAACAGTACCTTTAACCTGGATCACAGAAAATCAGAACTGGGAGAGACCCCAAGATAATCTGTCTTTCTAAAATATTTCATTATAGAAACTTTCGAATATATTTCTAAGTAGAGAAAATAGGACAGTGAACCTTATGTATTCATTGCCAGCTGTTTATTGTATTATTTTGAGGTAAATCCCAAGGATATTACTTTACCTGTAAATGCTTTAGTCTGTCTTTAAAAAGTAAGGAACCACCGGGTATGGTGGCACATGCCTGTAATTCCAGGTACTTGAGAGGCTGAGGCAGGAGGATGAAAAATTTGAGGTCAACCTGTGCAACTTAGTGAGACTCTGTCTCAAAATAAAACAGCATTTTAAAAAAACTGTGACATGGTTCAGTGGTAGAGCGCTTGCCTAATATGCACAAGTCCTTGGGTTCAATTTCCAACACTTCCAAAAAAAAATCATTTAAATGTTTTTTTAAAAATTTTATTTTATTGATACATTTTAGGTATACAGTATAATGACATTCATCATTGGAAATTTGCACCTTTACATAATCTCTCTTGGTTCTTATTTTTCACCCTTGCCCAGCCCTCCCTTCAACCCCTCCAT
>NW_004624753.1:5317218-5332371 GCF_000247695.1 Heterocephalus glaber
TCCTGCTCTTCTTTTTCTAGAAGCTTGAGGTTCAGCATCAGGTTGTTTAATTGGGCTCGCTCTGTTTTCCTAATATGAGTATTCACTGTTATGAATTTCCCTCCTAAGACTGCTTTCATTGTGTCCCATAGATTCCAATATGTTGTATTGTCATTTTCATTTAATTGAAGGAACTGTCTGATTTCTTCCTTAATTTCCCCTGTGACCCATTGGTTATTCAGAAGTGTGTTGTTCAATTGCCAGGTGTTTATGAAATTTTTGCGGTTTCCTTTGCTATTGATCTCCAATTTCATCCCAGTATGCTCTGATAATATACAGGAGATAACGTCACTTCCTTTGCACTTATTTAAACATGTTCTATGAGCGCGTATGTGGTCTATTTTGGAGAACAACCTGTGTGAACCTGAAAAGAATTTGTATTCTGATTTTGTGGGCTGGAATACTCTGTAAAAATCTGTTAAGTTCATTTGTTCACTAGTTTGATTGAATTCTAGTATTTTGTTGCTTGTTTTTTGTCTAGTTGATCTATCTATTTGTGACAATGGAGTATTGAGGTCCCCTACTACTATTGTATTAGTGCATATGTGACTTTTCATGTCCGTTAGTATTTGTTTTATATAGTTGGGGACACTAGCATTTGGTACATAGATATTTATGATTGTCATCTCTTCCTCTTGGATTGTTCCCTTTACAAGGTTGTAGTGTCCTTCTTTGTCTCTCTTAATCATTATTGGTTTGCAATCCACTGGATTTGCAAAGAGGATAGGTACTCCTGCTTTTTTTTTGGTTCCTGTTGCATGGAGTATTGTTTTCCACCCTTTAACTTTCAGTCTGAGTTTTTTTTTTGAATTAATTGTGTTTCTTGTATGCAGGATATTGTTGGATCTTGCTTCTTGACCCATTCTGCCAGTCTATTCCTTTTGATTGGTGAATTGAGACCATTCACATTGATGGTTATAACTGATACGTACTGATTTATCATTGTTATGACTTTTTCTTTTTCTTGGATTCTCCCCCTTTGCATTTAATTTCTTTTCGCGCCCGATGGATTCATTCTGCTGTGCTTCCTGGGGTTGTGATCCTCATTGTCTTTTTCTAGGATATTGTCTGAAATGTTTTGGAGTGCTGGTTTGGTATTCATGAAGTTCCTAAGGTGCTCTTTGTCATGAAAGTATCTTATTCCTCCATCAATTTTGAAAGATAGTTTTGAAGGATACATCAGTCTCAGTTGGAGGCTGTTTTCCTTTAGGGCTTGGAATACATCACTCTGAGCTCTTTTTGCCTTGAGAGTTTGCATTGAGAAGTCTGCTGTGATTCTGATGCACTCTCCTTTGTATGTGATTTGTTTTTTTTCTCTAACTGCTTGTAGAACTTTGTTCTTCTGTTGGTTTTCTTGAATCTTAACAGTTATATGCCTATGTGTAGATTTTTTTTTGATCAAGGCTAATTGGAGTCCTATATGCCTCCCTTATTTGTATGTCAAGTTCTTTTCCCCTCCTTGGGAAGTTTTCTGCCATCACTTCTGTGAACAGTTTTTTTATGTCATCTGCACCCTTTCCTGTTTCTTCATTGACTCCAGTCAGTCCTATGTTATTCTTACTTGCATCATCTAGCAGCTACTGAATTGCTTTCTCTTGGTCCTTTACAATTTTAAAGCTATTTTTCTTTTCCTGGTTACTAACTGCAATCCTATCTTCTATATCTGAAATTCTGTCCTCACATTGGCTCATTCTGCTGTGTAGACTTTCAGTGGAGTTTTTAATCTTCTGGAAATCTGTTTGCATCTGTTTTATGGATTCCTTTTGTTTTCTGTGTTGGAATTCCATCATGTTCCTCAGCTCCTCTCTAGATTTATTAATCATGTGTTGCACTATGAGCACCATCTCCGCTGTTATGTGAGAAATTATTTCTGATTTCATTTTTTCCATATCCTCTTTTCTTTTCCAATTCAGGACATCCAGGTGTTTGAGTATCAGAGTGTTCCATCTTGTTTCCCTTTGGGGTTACTGAAGGTGATCTGGAAATCTGGTTTTGAGACTTGTTTTCATGTCCTCTCATTTGGATGAGGTGCCGGAGGTGTGCTGTTTGTGCCCATGGGGCTCACCTCCACTGCACTGGGAGTGGTTGTATGGTGGCCCGGAAGCCTCTTCTGCATTGGGAGTGATGGTATGGCAGCCCGGAAGCCTCTTTCTCTGTGTGGGAAGCAGTGCTAAGTTGGCCTGGAAGCGTCCTTCTCTGTGCTGGGAGCAGTGGCATGGCGGCCCGGAAGCCTCCCCTGCTCCTGGAGCGGTGGTACGGTGGCCTGGATGCCTCCTCCTCTGCACTCTAAAAATTTTAATTTTATATTTACTGTGGTAGGGGTGAAACCCAGGCCTTTGTGCATACTAGACAAATGCTCTACCACTGAGCTATATCCCCTGGCCAGGAAATGTTTTTTGAATAGTGTCCCTAAAATATCGTTACTATACCAATAAATAATAGTAATTTCTATTCTCATGAAACACCCAGTCAGTTTCTAATTGTGTCATGATTTTTAAAAACCTGTTTGACAGCAACCACTGTCTATGCATCATACTTGGTAAATCTCTCTGCTTTGTAAATGGGTATATTCAGGCATTTACTTTTTGTTTTTGCTAGTTAGAACCCTTTATTTCTTTTTATTGTCATTAAAAATATTAACAGATTTATCGCACACATTAATGGGTTTCACTGTGACATTTGCATACATGCACATGTTTTACTTTGATCATATTCACACTGTGATTGGTGCATATCCTGACTGTTTTCAGGTATAAATCTGTTTTCTCGTCTGTGTGTGTATGCGTGTGTGTGTGTATGTGTGTACTTTTGAGGAAGTTGGGTTGTATAGATATTCTCCTTCTGATCATTTAATATATTTCTCTGTTCCTCGTATTTCTAATAAACAAGTCGTTAGAAAGGGAGGCTTAATTATGTTTAGTATATTGATGAAAATGCTCCAAAAATAATATTTTCTTTTTTTTCTGATTTTTTTTGAGACAAGGTTTCCCTATGTAGTTGAGGCTGGCCTTGAGCTCACTACGTAGCCCAGGCTGGCCTCAGACTTTCGATGATTCTCCTACTTCATCCTCCCAAGTGCTGGGATGACAGACATGTGCCACTATGCCTGGCCAAAGATAATATTTTGAACTTCCATAGTGTGATATCAGTTAACACAATGTTTGTTTGTGTCTTTTTTGTGATCTTAAGACTGATGAGTGGCTTCAGGTCTTATTGTCTCAATGTCCCATTATTGAAATTCCCTATCAGCTTTCCACCTAATGGATCATCTATTGATGATCTTTGGGTTGATCTATTGCTTTGTTAAACATTTCAAAATGGGGATATTTTATCTCTGTGCATTTGCATTTATTAGCTGGAAATTTAAAGAACTTTACCTTAGCTATTTTATTTACTGAACAATATCCTGTTATAATAAAAGGCTAGATAGATGCCCGATTTTATTCCCTTTGTTATCAGATTTTTAGAGTCATGGTTCTCTGGAGTCCTTCGAATGTGACCTGTGAGTTTTTAGTTTTAATTTTCTTTTTTCTGTTTAGTATTGTTATGAACTGTGTGAAATACTTTACACCACTCAATTTGTTACTCAATTTGATGCTTAAATTGTCCCAATTTAGGCCAGTGGGAAGGCTTTGGAATTTCCTCTGGACACCTTTGGAACTGATCGCAAGTGCGATCGGTGAATCTTGAATGCCCTCAAAGCCAAGTGCGATCAGTGAATCTTGAATGTCCTCAAAGCCAGTGTGTTGAGGCCTTGGTCCCCTAAGGGTGGTGGAGACTTTAGGGGTCTGCTCTAGCAGGAGGAGGTTAGGTCATTGGCGTTGGATGAAAAAATGATGTTTCCCAGGGTTAGTAAAGCCATGGCATGTAGGAGAGAATGGTTGTTAGCTGGACCTCAGATGAGGGGCTAGCACACTATGCCCACAGGCTGACTAGTTGCTTTGTAAATAAAGTTTTATTGAAACAAAGCTATACCACTTCTTTTATGTTTCTTTGGAGTTGTGTAGTTGGGAGAGAGAGCGTATGATCTGCAAATACTAAAAGTTTGTGTCCTTTATAGAAGTTTTTGCCAACCCTGCTTTAGTTTTAAAAATGACAGTTATGAGTCACTGCCACTTATATATTGCTGCTTTCCTTTTCTAACTGTATCATCTTTGTTGAAATATTCACACACATTGTTAGTTGCCTTCTTTTTTCTAGATCCTGATGTGCCACAGATAAACTCGAAGAGTAAAGAAAAGGAATCAATCAAGAGCGAGCAAGAAAAGAAGAGGAAAAAAAAGCACAATGATTATCAACCCAACTATTTCTTGTCCATTCCAATCACCAACAAAAAGGTGCTAGTTTTTAATGCTATTTTTACTGCAAAATTTTATTCTAAACTGTATTTAAAGTGTACAAATGCCTCTCAGTGTACTTGCTCTCAGCTTCTAAGAGCTTTGATGGCAAGTTACTAGGACCATGCAGGGAAAATTCCTGTAAGTAGTAAGAATATATTTAAATAGTTTTGGAAAACATTAAACATTTTCATTTATTTATGTATTCAGTGCTGGGAATCAAACCCAAGGGCCCATGCATGCAAGGCAAGCAGTCTACCACTGAAATCAGAGAAATATCAAAAGAAAAATAATATTACTGTTGGGTTATTCTAGGAAATATCTGTCCTGTGAAATACAGTTTAGCTGGGTTCAAAAGAGATATAAAGAGAGAAAAATTATGTAGCCATACTCGATTTTAGATAGGACACAGTGAAGGGTCATATCCTGGTTCTACTAATACATATTTGATTCCTTTGGTGGGTGAACAATAGTCTTTAAAGTGATGTTTTTCTTTAAAGTGTTTAAGTGATGCAAAATCATATTCTTGCAAGTTGTTTGGATAGTTTTTTTTTTTTTTCCTGGCTATGTAGCCTGGGCTGTCCTTGAACTTGCAGTGATCCTCCGGCCTCAGCCTCTCGAGTGCTGGGATCACAGGTGTGCGCCTCCAGGCTGAGGCCTTGCATCTGCTTCTGCACTCCTGGTAGGATGTGTGGGCAGTGGGAAGGGGTTGTTAGATGACACCTGTGTCACCAGCTCCATTGTGCTGTAGCCAGGTGGCCTAACCTCTGCATCAGCTTCCATAGGTGGCAGTACAGACCTGGGATGGTTCTTTTCCAAATCCCAGTGTGAGCCCACCTCCAACCTGCTCAGAGCCTCCAGGCCCAGCCCTGCTGGGTTCCCTGAGGTTCCGCCTCCCCTGCCTGCTCCCTGCTGGCCTGGCTTTCTGCTTCAGCCCCTCTGGGGTTCCCTGGTCTTCCTGCCTTCCCTCTTCCCCAGGCAGAGGGAGTTTTCTCCTCGCTCCTTTGGACCTTATCTCAGGTCTCTCCCCAGGGACCCCTCACCCCATCAGCTTCCCCCTTCCTCTTGCTCCACCCCCAGCTTGGACAGCTGTCAGGTTGTCATTTGTCACCTTTGCAGTTGGACACTTGCCTTCCTTGCAAAGTGTTTTAATGTATTGTTAGTACCCACACTAGAGCTTAAACCAGTAGTAGGCGCACGCACACACACACACACACACACGTTTGCACACACATGCACACAGTGCTGTCATTTCAGGGTAAAGTTTCCATCATAGCAAGTTAGAGTCAGAACTCTTGTTTTTGGCCATGCTGGGGGTGGAAACTGGGTCCTTGTGTGTACTAGGTAGTGCTCTATCCCTGAGCTATTGCCCAGGACCAAGGACTCTTAAAAATAATAAATACAGTGTTCCAAATGCTGGTTTCAACATATGGGTCTACTGTAAATCATTGTTTTAGCAGCAGTAGGGGGGCTTCTAATAGTGGGAAATGCAGGTTTATTTAATGTTTTTCTCTTAAGAGACTTAGTTTTAGGTAACAGAAAGCTTGAAGAACTTTGACACAGATATGGAGGAGATGGAAGAATTGAACAGGATGAGGAGACGTATTTTATGTCTTTTGCATAAGCCTTTTTGTGTAGTTTGTTTTAAAGTATCTAATGTTAATTTTCTTTTAAAACTGCTTAGGAGCCTTTGTGAGGAGCCCTGGGAAAAGGGGCAGCATTTGTGCCCTTGTTTCAGTGGAAGACTGAATTCCAGATGCCAATTAAGCGACCTGCGCGGCCGCTGTTGGGAGCCAGCGCTTTCACAATGAGTTGCTCTACTTTTGGCCGCTATTTGTTGGCATCTAGTTTTAAAGCAAAAAACATTCAAAATTACACAGGTCTTTGAATCCAGACACATTCTTAAAAGTTTGGAATTCGGTAATAATGGCAGATCTGTAATGATAGAAAATCTTGACATCCTGTTTTTAAGAATTAGACCTGGGAAATGTACCGGAATGGCTACATAAAAGTTTCAGAAGTGTATACGAGTATGTGATTCTTCACATTAAAGACAAAGGAAGAAAACATTTTCATGAGGGCATAGTAAATCTTAAATGTTTCTTAACTGACGAATTATTTCATTGTTAATCTCCTACTTACGTGGCTTTTATATGCTTTCTTATTTGAGGTAATGTCTTAATCAGATTTTTGTTACTGTAACAAAATACCCAAGATAACTGACTTAGATACAGAAAAGTTTCATTATGGCTCCTGGTTTTGGAAATTCCAGGCTGTGATCGATTGACTCCATCTGTACTTTGAGGCTGTGGGGAAGCAATGGAAAAATGTGGCAGAGCAGAAAGGCTCACGCCATGGCCAGGGAACTAAAGGTGGAAAGAGCAAGGGACTGGGCTGGGGTCCCATAGTCCCCTTCAAGAGTCCCCTCCATGCCTCAGTCTGTCCACCTTTGGAAAGCTCCTCCGTCTTGCAGAAGTGTCCCTCAGCAGCTAAGCCTTTGGCCCATGTAGCACATGGGATGTTGAAGGCCATTCACGATCCAGACTGTAGCTGGTGACAACATAAGGCAGTGAAGATGAACCTTTTAGAGCTTTCGATGACACAAATAACCCAATGTGGTTCGTGCAGTAGGTTCACCATCACTGAGTAAGGCAAATCAACGTTGAAAAAAAGCAAGGAAAAATCAGAAGCTGATGAAATTAGGAGCATGTTAATTTTTTTGTAAGTTTTAAAATTTGCTAGTGGAAAAGATATTTTTTAGGACTTTTAAAAGGGTTTAGTTCTGTATTACATCCTGTTGTAATGTCAAAGTTGCTGGTGTTATGAAAATATGGGACATTGGTGGATACAGCTCTTTTCTGGGAAATAGAATAGTAAAAAGTATTTGATGTCATCATAGTATTTTCTATAGAACAGTCTTCTATTTGAGGATGATTTTTTTTTGTACTGGGGATCAAACTCAGATCCTTGTGCTTGCGAGGCAGGTGGCGGAACCACTGATCTAAATCCCCAGCCCTGAGGATGATTTTTAAAAATTTTATCCCAGTTATTGTTATACGATTAGCTTTAAAATCCTTTTAATGGTTGTAGATAGGCAAGAAAAATGAGAGTATTCAGCTATTAAGAGAAGTTAGGTAGCATTTTAAAAACTATTATTACTATTTTTTGTGGGGTTGGGAATTGAACCCAGGGACTCATGTATGTGAGGAGAATTCTGTACCACTGGACTACACCCCTAGCCCCAGACAGCATGCTGATATGATAATTATGGTGACTCTTAGTGGGGCAAAAAGTTTAGGAGACACACACACACACACACGCTTAACACAATTTCCAAACCAGTGTCAAAAGATGAGGTCAGAAACATTCTTGTACCATGTATTAGCATGGAATTCATCTTTTTCAGCCAGAAGTGTACCAACTTCATTGCATTTTTTGAATTCATATATAGTGAGTCAATTAGAAAATGCAAAAGTTATAAAAATGAATTTTCTAATTGCATTATTTTTAGGGATATAGAGTGTAGCTTAGTGGTGATGTTTAGCAGATGGTGTCTGCTTTTATTTTGTTAACTCAAAGTAACTACTCAATGAATGAAATATTAAAGATTTCAATAAAGTTGTTGTTTGAAGACATTTCTTTCAATGCTATATTTACATTGGACTTTATAGTACATTTAAAAATGTGCTTCGTGCAGTACTCCCAATGGGTAGGAGTTATGGTGACAGGTGAGCTTTAATCACTTTGTAGAATTTTAAACAATGACTGTAAAAATTAGTTACTTTTGGCTTTTGATGACCTTGGTACTTTTAAAAATTGACCTACAGTTCAGGCTCTTTTTTTTCTTTTTTTCCTTTTTAAGAATGTAATTAGAGATAAAATGCATCTTAAAAAAGCCTTTAGATATCAAGAAATATATAAACTAATCTGAAACATCAAAGCATAGTTAGAAATATATTGCTTGATTAGATTAACTTTAGAATTTTTTATAGGGTTGAGGTTAATCCCCCATTGTTAAGTATTAAAATGACTTTGTCAAGATAATAGTCTTCAAAGTATTATAGTTTTAAATTTGTAATTTTACAAGTTACTAGATAATTCAAAGACACTAATGGGCCAAAACTATTTTACCATGTAAGATACTGCACTGAGATGCTGAGTCTACAACTTGATGGAATTTTGAACACTGTGTTAAATTTACATGTAACTACTGTTTGAGCTTAGAACAATGACTATGTTTTGGTGAGAATGTGTGTATTCTACACACGAGGTACAAGTAGAACCTAGTCCCTTCCCCATTTTCACAACCAAAAATCCCTCTAGATATTATTAAATGTCTTCTACAAAATTGCCCTAGTAGAGAACCACTTGTAGTAGAGCTTACAGTGTACTTTGATGTATCTTTCCTAATATAATCTTCAATATAGCTGTACAAATAGAGCAATGCAAATTTTATTATTGCTATTTTACGACTGAAGAAACTAAGGCCAAATGAGAGTAGGTGACTTAAATGGGGTCACATCTCGGGCAGATCTGGGGTTAAAACCCAGGATTTTGGACCCAAGTCCAGCACCCTTAATTTATCTCAGTCTGTATTACAGGACAAAGTTCTTACCCTAAGGCACTTTTCATGACCAATTAGATCAGAGTAACCATGGTGTCCACTAAGATTGGAAGGTATATAATTCTTTTATTTTGAAGTCTGACCTTTTTGAGCCCCTCATTACATCCGAAGAGCAGAAGCTTTTTTTCACAAGTGTGGAGGCTGGGAAACCTGAGATGGAGCAGCGGGTATCTGTAAGAGTCTTGCTGCATCATCCTTTGGTGGGAGACTAAAGAGCAAGAGAGAACACGGGAAGGGCAATCCTGTCCTTTTGTAAAGAGGCCACTTCTGAAATGGTAGCATCAGTGCTTTCAACAGGGGCACTGTCCCCGTAACCTACACACCTCCCGTAGATCAGCACTGCCTCACTGGGGACCAGCTTTCTAACACAGGAGCTTTGGAGGACACAGCACATAGTATCCAGTAAGACTAAAATCCATTTTGAATGTTTCTATCCCATTGATGTCCTGTTTCTTAGGTCAGTACCCACATCTGTGCCCTCATCTGCTCTCCAAAGCAGATGGACTCTTTGCATCTCTGTTGGCCTTTTTCTTACTCTTGTTTTCTACCACTTCTTCTTACTGCTCCTGAAGATGAAGATGTCTTCCTCATCTTTTCTCATGTTTATCACTTTATCCCTTTCTCAAATGTCTTTGCTTTTTTTGGAGGGTGCGTGACTGGTCTTGTCAGGGTCCTATCTCTACAAAATGTGTCAAGCCAGCTTGATTACAGAGGGAATCTGGAGCACTGTCTAGATTAGGCCAATTTTGTT
The DNA here is from genome assembly GCF_000247695.1 of Heterocephalus glaber. The sequence goes on from NW_004624753.1 coordinate 5,326,970, forward strand.
AAGGTGTTCTATGCATAGATATAAATTATCAGTAATGAAATCAAAAGTATAGACCAGTGGTGGCAAACCTATGGCATGCATGCCGCAGCCAGCTGTTTGTTATCATAGGAAGCTGTAAAAGGTTTGCCATCACTGGCATAGACCATCCTTTGTTTCTGTTGTTTCTTTTCAGTGTCAAATCAGTTGATCTTATGTATCAACAAGCCTGCCAAGGGGCGGAATCAACCTTTTGTAAAGGTAGTTTCCTTCGTGGCTCCCCTAGGTCAATATGGGGACAATTTCTGTCATTAGCTGTGGCTCTTCTCATTCATCTAGATTGACTGCATTGTCAGCAATTGCTCTGGTCAGTGAGAGCAGCCAAACTTTGAACAGTAGACCTTCAAGGATGTTCAGTTTGGCTAGTAAAAGTTCCTAACAAAAATAAAAGTGTAAGTTTGAACATTTTGTGATTAACAAATCTTAGTCAGTGGATGGGGTGCAAAGAGAGCCTTATTCCATCATTTTGGGAAAGCTATCTACTTTGTGACATCTGTAGGGAAGGCTCAATTTTTAAATTATTTTAAACATTTTTTTTTTTGAGACAGGGTCACACTATATGTAGACCAAGCTGACCTTGAACTTCCTGTGTAGCACAAGCTGGACTTGAATCATGATCCTTCAGCCTCAGCCTCCTGAGAGCTGGGATTTCAGGCGTGCACCACCAATTCTGGCTTGGGAAGGCTTAATTTTTAGATACCTGTAGGTTGACAGGTACTAAGTTCTTGACTGCATATGGAACTCTTTGTAAAGTTTATTCTCTCACATGAGGCTAGATTAGGTTTCTAACTATTTAGCTGCCACTGCCATGGCTTTTAGAAAGCTTGCGTGTGCTTTGACCTCTGGATAGCCCCGTGAGCACCCGTCTTTATTGCTATAATCAAGCCCTTGGGAATCTGATCTCATGGGGAACAGTGTGTGCCCAAAGGAGTAGAGTAGGTTCCTCAGAAGACGGGAGCAAGAGTGGGCAGTCCTTATCTCCAAGTGATGTAACTTCACAATGGTGACAGGCATCTTGAGGTACAGGGTTTCTTTGTTTAGGACCTCTTGCTTTTGAGTTATAAGACGGACAAGCAGGTCCTCTGATCTCTGTCCCTGTAGTTGTTGGAGCTATGAAGACGCAAGCATCGGATTCTTTCAGCATTTGTTCTCTTTCTGGTTCTAAAGTTCTCCGAAAATGTTCAGCTGAGGTCATCACATCAATGTTTTCCCGTTCAATCTTTATTTTTTATTTTATTTTATCTTTTGTGGTACTGGGGTTTGGACCCAGGGCCTTTGTGCAGAGCTACATTCCCAGCACTTTTTATTTTATTTTTTAAAACTTTGAGTCAGGGTCTTCTTACTTTTCCCAGGCTGGGCTCAGATATGTGAGTCTCCCACCTCATCTTAGCTTTTCATTTTTTTAAAATTAGGTCACTGCCCTCTTGTCCCAGAGCCCATTGATAAATGAAGACCATCAGGGCTGTTTCAGTTCCACTAAGAAACACAGTGCTTCCTGCTGTGTTTAAGGCCTGCATGTTTAACAAGTGAGATTTCTCATCTAGCCCTGTAAGGAGAGACTGAGTCATCTTTTTTCTGTTTACATGGTGGGATAATAAGACCATTCAGTCTTTTGTGGGAAGACAGTGGGTGTATCTTCTAAAAGGTTTTCAGCTACTTTTTGGGCATCTTTTGGACCCTAGCATGAGGCTGTCCTCAAGCTTTTCCATCCTGTCCAGCTAATATTATCCGTTTCTGTGCTTGCAGGGTCCTGATATCTTAGGTATAAACCAATACAGCACAGGAAGTGCAGGGGCATAGGTTCCTATGAGGATTCTGAATTCCCTAGTCAGCTTTTGTGGGTTTTCTCTGGGATTTGGAAAATTTTGCTAAGCCTCTGAGTTCAGTTTTTGACCAAGGAGTAAAAGTCGTTACAGGAGCCAGCTGTTCCTAGGCCTTTCTAAGGCATTAGCCTAATTTACTTTTTTCCCTTATCCCTGGGGTGCAAGGGTATTTGAGCAAAAGGAGTAGCAGGTTCAGGGCAAGAAGCTCAGTGGCTGGGTGTATGCTTAGCATGTATGAATTCTTGGTTGTAAATACCAACCCCCAAACAAAACAACAAAATCTCACTGTCTCTTAGGTATTGGACATCCCTTCTTTTCCAGGGTATCCCATAAGTGAAGTTTGATCTAGACTCATTTGCCCACTGAGGTGTGTCTGTATCTCCTTCTCTAGAAAAGCATGGATACGGGCTCTGTAATGTCTAAACAGAAAATTAGCTGGAGTTCCAGATGGAGGAGTCCCAGACTCCTTGAATGCTGATGAACCCATAATATCTCGTCTTTCTAAAATTTACCTCCCTGAGGTCTCCTTCAGCTGGACCTGCTTAGTTCCTGTTGAGTACCCAGTGTGACCTGTGGATCCAACTGGAACTAGAACTACACAAGTAAATTCAGAGGGCTCCAGAGGCAAAACCTTGGGCCTCAGAGGCAGCCTGGAAATATGGAGCACAATGAGTGTCCTTTTGCTTGGTTCCTTGATGTTCCTGGAGGTCCCCGGTTGTCTCATTTGAATCCCACCACTGCCACCAAAATATAAATGGAAAAATGTGGGGGCACAGTCAGATTTTAATGTGTTTGAGTCAGAAGCAATTCGTGGATTGGGAACAGCAGACTGAAAGAGGTTTGGTGTCACAGTTTCATAGTGCCAGAACCGTGTACTTATGGGGAAAATGTGGAAGCCAGAGAAATTATTTCATTGGTTTCAGTTACAAAATCACCCTTTTCGGTTTACCTTGTTAGACTACCTAGGTCATGTGATCATGTATCAGTTGGCTGTTTACAATTGGCCGAATGTCATGTGTGTTTCCAACAGCAGAAATGGTCACATGACTCAAGTCTTGCTTATGCTTTTAATGTAAGCAAGGTTAAAGCTATATTTAACCTTGTTGCAAAATTTAAGGCCTAATTCATTTTGTTTGCTCAGGGATTTTTCAGGCCTTCTCTTTGTTTTCGTTTGGCTTTAGTACTTCCTCATGGGAAAACACCATTTCATCTGTTAGTCTCTTTCGGTCTATAAGGAATAGAGAAGTACTGGGGTAATGCAAATTTTTGATTTTGATTGTGGTACTGGAGTTTGAGCTCAGGGCCTTCACACTGAGCTATATGCCCAGCCCTTTAAAACAGTGTTTTGGGGGCCAGGGATTTAGCTCAGTGGTTTCGCCACCTGCTGCACAAGTGCAAGGACCTGAGTTCAATCCCTGGTACCAAAAAACCCCCAAAACCAAACAATTTTTTTTATTTTGAGGAAGGGTCTTGGTGAGGCACTGAGTTGCCCAGGCTGGACTCAGACTTGCAATCCTCCTGCCTCAGCCTCCAGAGTGTTGTGATTACAAGTTGGTGTGCCACCAAGGCTGATGTGAATTCATTGTAAAAATACATGGTGATAGAGAAAAATTACTCATGACACTCATTAAAGATGGCAAGGCAGACCTTATTCAGGGGAGCCATGCAGCCAGGTAGAGGCATTCTTGCCGTAGGGCCTTGCCATGGAGGGGAGGGATTGGAGTCAGTGCATAGAAAATTACAAAGAGGAAACATGGAGGGCGTAGGACTTGTGACTAAACTGCCTTGAGGGGACTGTTGCTGAAGGCCAACCACGGTGATACGGTGATACCGAAGGTGGTCACAGACCAAGGTTGAGGGCTCTTCACTAAATGGACTTCACAAGATTTTTATTCAGAATGGCTTCTGCAACAACAGGGAGCCCAAGGTCAGGCGTAATCAGGCAGAGGACTTGGAGAAACTTGACACACGTTTTTGTGAAAGGAGAGACTCTGTCGTGGGATGTCAGATCCTTGGACAGCATCTCGTGCTGTGCTCAGCCACATCCCACAGACAATGGGAACATTGTTCAGGGTAAAACAGCTCCTCCAGTATCCGAACAGACTGCTGTGCTCATGCGTCAGTATTTTTCTTATCTCTGCTTTTTTATGAATTCTGCTTCTGCAGCCAGCCCCTCTCTTTCCTCTGCTCTCATAGTACTTCTGCTTTCACAGGGTTTTTATGTGTTCCCTTTTCTCTGCTTTTTCTGGGTTTGCTCTTTTAAATGCAGACTGCTCTCTGGTGCACTCATATTTAGAAGTTGGCTAGGACTGGATCTAACCAGAAGTGGAGAAGGCAGGAAACATCCCTCTTCCTGTTTCAGAGGAATAGTTCCTGAGAGGAGAAAGATGAAGTGTTTACCTGCATGCAGATTGTAATGATTTTCTAACATTCGCATTTGGAATGCTTTGAACTCTGTATCCATGGTTATTTCTGTCCTCACATATCAGGAAAGATGCCAGTGATTATTCTTATTGAAATTATTGTTATCCTCAAAAATCTTAAGGTCCTCAGACCCCTTTACTTGGGGACAATTACTTCTTACAGAAAGGGGATGTTCTTTGCTGGTTGGACCTTTTTGTGGTAAGAATAAAGCTTTTTTCTTAAAAATCCTGACTAGCGATCAAGCACAATGCCTTTTTTTTCTTAGAAAAGATCATAATTAGTGAGTCATACTCTATATTGTAAGGACAAATTTCTTAAGATGCATGCCCATTGAGTTTTCCACTCAACCAGTGAACCAGTCTGTAGAAGAAGGGTGTTGGGCTCAGTCCTCTTAGATGGATAAACATTTTGCAGTTTTTCTCAATTTTTACAAGGGGTAATGTCTTAGTTGCTTTTCTCATTGCTGAGGCAAAATAGCCAACACCTAAAGTTAAAGGAGGAAAGGTTTATTTGGCTCACAGTTAGTAGAGGTGTCAGTTCATAATCGGCTGGCAGTAGCATGGCAGAGGGGCATCATAGAGGAAAAACTGCTCATGGGAGGCAGAAGACAGAAAAAGCAATAAGCAGCAAGGGACAAACCTCTTTCTGTACCCTATATTGTGTCTAGGCTACCCTTAGGGCAGGAAGCACTCACTCCCTTAATCCTAGCACTTTAATCCTAGCATTGTACCATGAATCAATCTCAGCATCATATGCTTTATATCCAGCCACCTCTGAAAAGCCCCAGCTATGTCCACATGAGGCTTTGGGGGGACATCTAGAAACAAACCATAACAGGTGATCAAAATATACAATATTTAAATAAAAAATTTTATTATGGTGAAAGAAACATTGGCGTTCATCCCCCTCAGTTTACTTCCTCTCACTTGGAAGACACTTATCACGTTGTTCTTGCCACTTTCTGAAGCAGCTCTGGAAGGCCTCTGTAGTGAGTGTCTTTGTGAGGTGTGATCAAAACTACAGTGATTATCGATTATTCATTCTAATCATTGGTACATTTTAGGTATACAATATAATGACATTCATCATTGGAAATTTGCACCTTTACATAGTCTCTCT
>NW_004624753.1:5333498-5345460 GCF_000247695.1 Heterocephalus glaber
TAAAGGTACAATTCCCAATGAGAAATGTAATTGTGTTGTATACCTACAATGTACCTATAAAAGAATTTAATTTAAAAAAATACAAAAAAACCCAAAAAAACCCCTACAGTGATGTTGGGCTGGGGATTCAGCTCAGTGGTGCTGCCACCTGCCTTGCAGTGCAAGGCCCCGAGTTCGATCCCCAGTACCAAAAAAAACCCCCAAACAAACCAACAAAAAACTACAGTGATGTTGCTGCTGAGTGTCAGGGTCTTAAAAACTTTAGGGTGTGCATCCTCATCCACCTTATTCACTGGGTGTGGCTCCCTGCAACTTCTGGCTCTTCCCCAAAGTCAAAATGACCTGGAAGGTAAATGTTTTTAAATGTTTCTGGACCTCGAGGCAGCCACCACAGGGCAACTGAAGAACAAAAGAGGAGTACCTCCTGTTAAAGTTCTCTAAGTCAAGTATCTTGCATATGTGGGAACAAGCTGATAATCAGCATTAGTAGGTTACGTGACCTTGGAATTGTTCTGATTTTGGAGATTGTCTGTCTTTCTCCCTCCCTTTCTCCCTGTCTGCCTTGAGACAGGGAGTCGCTGTGTAGTCCAGGCTGGCCTTGAGCTCTCAAGGATCCTCACCACACCTGGCATGGTTTTTCTCCCTGATTTATAATTTGCTACGTAAAACTCTTGCTGACCCATCTCTATTTTTTGTACATGTGATTAGATTACAGGAGAAATTAAAGCCCTGCAAAATGCAGTAATACAACAAGATAAGCGACTGGCCAAAGCAATGGTGGGCGATGGCTCCTTTCATATTACCCTGCTAGTGATGCAGTTATTAAATGAAGATGAAGTGAACATGTGAGTAATACAGCTCTCTTGGATATTATTTTTCAAATTATTACTCCAATATGCATAAACATAGTAGAACTCAAAGTCATTGAAATTTGAAAGAAATATTCTTTATCCCAATTAATAATCAATATATAGAATTACCTAAATATTTTTCTTCTAGACTTTTTTACTGTATTACTATCAAATGGTAGCCCTTGGTTACACAGCTGTTTTTTTTTTTTTTTGTCTGGTATGGGAAATCAAACTGAGGACCTTGTGCTTTTGAGGCAGACGTGGTCCCACTGAGCTAAATCCCTGGCCCTACACGGCTCTTTTGCCCTTATTAATTATGTGACCACTCTGGAGTTTGATTTTACATTCTAGATTGGGATTCCAGGAAAAACTTCTGGGACTATCATTCAACCACCTTTTATTAGTTGTTTGGTTTGGGCAATTCACTGACTGTCTTAGTAAATGGAGAAAATAATACCACCAGTACATGTATAAGCTCTTAGTATGGGGCCTGGTATGTGGTAGGCACTATAGTGTAGCCATCAGAGCTGCCGTTTTACTAGGGGAGTGGACAATTTCAGTTTCACCCCAGTTATTCTTAAAGAGTCCTGGTACCCCACTCCACTCTTATTCCGGGGTCGTGATAAAGGTGGACTAGCAGATCACTGCTTTCCAGTCTGGGGTGGGAAACCTTGCTGTTCGCCCAGTTCTTTGGGAGACTGCCAGTGGCCCTTGCCCTGCGACTTCTCTACAGTCCGCTGATGAAACCCAAGCTGAGGCCAGAATGATTGCAGATGACTTCTGTTTTATACCTAGATATATCTGTCCCCCTTAGGAATGAAGAACAAGGCTTGGATTAGGGGAGGGTGAAGAAAAAGTAAAATGAAAGAGAGAAGACAAAATAAATTGATAACTCAGACTATCCTGCTGCATGTGATTATCAGCTATGTCTTCAGAGTTTGTTCTTCTGTTCTGTCTCAAGCTGTCTTCCTAACAACAGTCTTGGGTACCCCCTCAGGGCAGAGAGGAGCAGAGACTAATTTATTCAAGTAGGTAGTAGTTGTAGATGGACTCACTTGGCTGTCACCTTGCCCGTCAGAAGGAAAAATAGATGTTCCTGCGAGAAGAGAAGCCAAAGAAGTGTGCCCCAGGGAGTGAATGTTAGAACAGCGCATTTGTCAGGGTTCTCTAGGGAAACAGCCAGTGGGGTGGCCATCTTGCTATCCAGCAGACGTGTCTGTCTGTGTGTATGGAGAATTATTTAAGGAATTGGCCCAGTGTTACAGTCTCAAGTCCAAAGGCAGTCTTGAAGTAGAACTTTCTCAGAAGACCTCGGTCTTCTCTCTTAAGACCTTCAGCGATTGGAAGAGGGCCACCATATGCTGGAGGGGCAGAGGTGTCGGCTTGTAAGTGGTGATGTGGCTGCAGTGTGGGCACCCGAGTAGAGTAAAAGTGATTGTTTTCAGGAAAGACATTGTTTGTATGGAGGATTTTTTTAAAGTCTCTAATCTTTGATCCTATCCTATGTAATATGGAAGCTATCTGGATTGTCAGTTACTTGTCCTATATTTATTCTTACTGTTAAAAACATAGTATCATATGTTAGTGTTTAATAAAGTATTGGTTAATGAATTAGATATGGAATATGCAGGGACTATATTTTTTAAATCAGAAATTCATTCAGGTAAATATTGCCTAAGGTCATTTAAGTCCTCACAGTGTAGATAAGAGAAGTAGAAATATGTACCAGGTGTGGTGTGCATGCCTGTAATCCCAGCACCTGGGAGACTAGGACGGGAGGATTGCTGAAGGTTCAAGGTCTGTTTCAAGGCCAGCCTAAACTGCATAGCAAGACCCTGTCTCAAAGCCTCCCTCGAACCAAAACAAACAAAAGATAGAAATGCAAGAGGCCACATCCAGCAGGTGATTTGATAATATAGCTGTCCTATCTTAATTTGAAATATAAGCTTTAGTTCTGAATTCCAACTTCAAAATTCTGTTTTATATATGAATATACTTTAAAAAAAATCTTTTTACTATAAATTTTTCTATAGACCAGTCTTAGAATTCTATTCTGTTCTGTTAATTTATTTTTTTGAGACAAGATCTTGCTGTATAGTTCAGGCTAGCCTTGAACTCATGGTGATCCTCCTGCCCCAGCCTCCTGAGTGCTAGGATTATACAATGCACCACCACACCCAGCTTGTATTTCTTTAAAGAAAAATAATGTATGGAATTCACTCTGAAAAGTCTTGGCCTTTCTCACGCCTGCTTGGACGTACAGTTTCCTTTGAAATGAACATCTTGAATTCCCCAGTTTATGACAGATGAGCCCAAAGTGGTTGTCCTGCTATCTCATACTTTAACTCCCAGAGCACAGTGGGGGCCAGTATTGAGTTAGCAGTCCTTTTAAATGACTGTAAATACAATTAGGTGAGGTCGCATTTATTAAGTAGATGTGCAGGGACAATAAGAAATGTTACGTGTACAAGGCTGGTCTAAAACACTGTGTTGTCCTTATGTCATAGCAGAGAAATGAAGCTGAGTAAGAAAGTCAGGAAATCAGTTAAATACTTTATAGGAAGACTAATTTAGAAATATGAAAGACCTAAGAAAATACCCCCCCACACATTTTACTGTGAACAGATCATTGATTGAGATAATTTAAATTAATGATGGCCGTGCTTGCTTCAGCAGCATGTACTCTAAATTAATGATGGTTTATTAGAAGGGTCTTTGAAAGCCCTTTCTGTACTGCAAGTGTGTGCTTATTTCTTTTGTAAGTAATTGCTGCCCTCTAGTGAGAGTTTAGTTTATTTTCACATAATAAAGTACCTATACCAAAATTCAAGATGGAAATAATTGATCCTACTTTTCAAAATATTCAAAATCTTTTAGTGTCTAATTTAATAATATAGTAAACATTTATTTTTACAAAGAACCATAAAGATTTGAAAACACAGGGTAGACCTAAATAAACATAGGCTAAATAACAACTGTAGCAAGCATGTACCTTCAGTTGGGACATATAATTAAGCTTATATTTTATTTGAATTCAAGTACAATGTATTATCTTATTATAAAGAAAACCATATTTTAAGAGATAATGTATATTTTCATAGAGTGCCTTCAAATAGTAAGTACTGTGTATTAATTAGTAGTTTTACCAAACATTTAGAACATTCCACATAAACAATATAAACTTTTATAGGTACTGTGTTTTTTTGGGATATATATCAGTAACTTTTTTGAGTTGTGTATGGAATATTTACTTTGTAAAAATTTCTTCATGAACTATAAAATAGTATTGACTTTTATATCTTTAATTATAATTACATATACTCTTTAATTATAATTACATCAAGATTTAATTCACTCCTGTGGTTTTGATTTAAAAATCAGTATTAGCCTTAATCATATGGGTTAGCTCTAGAAGGTGTTTTTACCTTTAGAAGGGTTTAGTTTGTTCCTTATTTGGTTTTGCATGTGTTCTTGCTTAATACGTTACTGAAAACGCGATTATCTCCTGCCAGTGGTGTGGATGCGCTTTGGGAATTGAAGCAGTCGGTAGAAGATGTCCTGCAGGGCAGATGTCTGACGTTGCCTTTCCAAGGGATTGGCACTTTCGGAAATCAGGTTGGCTTCGTGAAGCTGGTGGACGGAGACCACAGACCCCCACTCTTGGAGATTGCAGGTAAGATGGATGCCAGAGTCCTCACAGACATACTTTCAGCCGAAGAAGTGATGTGTGAATTTTTCCCTAGAGGTTTGTCGTCTTTTAATCTTTGGAGCCAGTATGTATAACCTCATTTTATGAGTGACTTGCTTTGGTATTTGCTTGTGTGAGTGAGGGATTCAACAAAGCACCTGAAACGTTGTTGTGACTCTTGGGCCTGAGGAATGCGTCGATTCTGGGGCTTTCTGAAAGGTGATAGACTGGACTCAGTCACTAAGTGTCAGTCCTGAGTCTGGAGGGTCCTAGTGCTCGTCATGAGACTTGACATGTGGCAGACACTTAGTAAGTACTGAATGAAGAAAAGTCAACAGTCGCCTATTGGAGGCTTGTGGGAATTGTCATCGGTCCCAGAGAGCCACTGGGTGAATCAGTACATTTCCGTGGTCTTACTCCTCCCTCCCTTTTTAGCTATGACCCTGAGCAGAAAGCCTGGGGTGATGGTTGCGACTTCACACTTGGAGACCATTTGTTGGGACTGCAGTTGAAGATATCAAGGAATTACATGTAGAAAAAAACACACCCTGGTTGAGTGACTTTGGGGTTTGATCCAGAGATTATAGGTTGGGTGTCATTTAGTGTCACCTTATCTCAGGTTCAGAAATCCTTGGCTTTTCATACACTCTCATCATTGGTCCATGAGTGGCCCACTTTTAGCTTCCTTTTTCCGTCTTCTTTTTCTTTTATTCTCTTTTTAATCCACTCTCCCTCTGTCTGTCCATATGTTTAATATATGGGAATCTATCAGAGAAAACAAGGATTTGGGCAGTGCAGTGGTACTCATTGTTAATTGGTTCCGGTGGGTGTGATGAGTATCAAAAACAGTGCCAAACAAATTGTTTTAGCTGGAAAGTTCTACCCAGTGTGTTGAATACAAGTGATGAGTATGAGGACAGAATTTTTGGATCAAAATACACTGAGTTCCAAATTCTACAAGTTGCAGAGAGTTAAGGACCAAGGTATGACTGTAATATAAACTATGTTGTCCTCTTCAGTTTCTTGACCTTCTTCTGTTTAAATGAACCAACATTGTGAAGTTGGAGTCTATTGCCTTATATTCTCCCAAGTACATATGTATTTATTTTAGTGATCTTAACTGCACATATGGAACATTATGTTGTCCGTGATCTACTTTTCCACCCAGGATCATATTGCCTCTAAGCAGTTTAATAATTGCTTATTGAAAAGCACATCTGGAGTTGAAGGCAGGATGTATTGAGGATTGGGTTTCATTGTCGGTAAGTTTGTCTTTTGTGCTATTAGGATATTTGTGATGAGTCTTTTGTGAACATCAGAGTTTTTATAGGGCTTGATCATCCAGAGTAGTTGTTGAGCTAGAATGACACTTACATGCTATCAGTTATATTGCCCAGTATATGGTTAAGTTTGCTTAGTTCACTATTCAAGTTTATCAAACGTGGAGCTGTTTAGTTAACTTACTAGTAAAAGATTTCTGTTAAGTATATTTTACATAAGAACATTTCATTTGAATTATGAATCTAAAATTCAGTATTGACCTTACTGGTGAAGCACCCACATGGATCTTAGTTAAGATTTTTATAAATTTGTCTCCTCTATATTCATTTCTTTTACCTAACGTGGGCCCAAGGAATTATACTTTAGTGGGAATAATTCATTCTGTTACTGTGTAGTTAGCTAGCATTCCTTAGGTGTTTGGGATTAAAAAAACCTGAAAAAAAAGTTTCTTGTCCTTGAAGGAGCTTACAATCTTGTGCAGAAACAAATAGTGACTAATTAATTACAATGCACCATGATCAGTTCTGTACCTAAAGGCAGGTACAGAAAATACTCATAGGAGAAGGAGTCTACATTGCGGAAGAATAAGTAAAAACTTTTTCATTGGACAGGTTGTCGGAGGGCATTCTAGGGAGAGGGAATTAATTGTATGTGCAAAGAAATAAAGGTATATTTAGGGACCAGCAATTAGTTAGCTTTAGTAGAATATAAATTGCAAGTCTAGGGTTTCAGTAAAATTAGATCCACATATTAAACTGAAATGGGACTTGAGGAAAGTGGTGAAGTTTAGAATAGTGACCAAGAAAGACAGATATAGAAAAAGTCTTTGAAAAAATTCAGCATCCTGTCATGATAAAAGGCCTGAAGAAACTCGGTATTGACTAATTACTCCTCAGTCTACTAGTAGCTGTATACAGTAAACCCACCACCGAAGTTATTCTGAATGGGCAAAAATTGAAAGCATTTCATCTGAAATCAAGAATGAAGCAAGGATTTCCACTCTCATCATTCCTATTCAATATAGTTCTTAAAATTTTAGCTAAAGCAGTTAGGCAAGAGCAAGCAATAAAAGAAAGAAGTCTGTATTATTCGTCTGAACTTTAGCACCCTCTTCTATACCAAAAATTTGTAAGTTTTGTTTTTTACCCATGTCCCAGAGTTCTTGGATGTTTTCTTCATGATTTCTGTTTATTTTTCTTTCTTAGTGTCTGCATATAATAGTTCTGGTACTTTATTTTCAGGCCCTGAAATTCCGTCTTCTTTTTGGTCCTATCTGTTGGTGAGACTTTCTGCCAAGCTTTTGATTTGACTCACTGTGCTTTCCCATTCCAGGGTTTCTGTTTGGTTCTTTTTCAGAATCTCTTTTTGTTGAATTGCTCCTTCATATCTTGCATTGTCTTCCATTCAACTGTTTATTTGTACCATCTTTGAAGTCATTAATCATTTTATACATGAGTCTTTGAATTTTTTGTCAGTTCACCTACTTTGATGTCTTTGGATTCATTTCCTGATGAATTATGGAAATTTGGAGGAGTTGTGCTGCCTTGTTTTTTCATACTTCTTGTGTTCTATATTTAGATTTCTGCATCTGTTGGGATGGATATCTCTTCTACTTTTATTCAAGGGTCTCTTCAGTGTTCAGCCTTCCTTTGAGGGTTTAATTTCCAGCACCACTCACAGAGGAGAAAATGAACCTGAGTAATGTTGACAACCCAAAGACAAATGACATTCAGTAAAAGCCAATTAAAAGCAAAACTGATACCACTCTTAACAATACACAGTAATAATAATTTAGACTCAAAGGCAAACCATGTATTGACGTATAATAACAATTTACTAAAGGCAATGACTATGCCACCATTAACAATAGAAAAGAAACCACCAATAATTGTATAGAGTAAGCTAAAGAGCTAAACATTAATAAAAGTTAATAGTAATAATAACAAATGGCGGGGTGGGGAAAGGGAAAAATGCAAAAAGAGTAAAAAAATGTTTTTTGTTTTTTCTTTGAGACAGGGTCTTGCTATATAGTTCAGGCTGGCCATGAACTCACTATGTACCCCAGGCAGGCCTCAAACTTATGGTGATCCTCCTGCCTCAGCCTCCTGAGTGCTGGGATCACAGGCGTGTGCCACCACACCTAGCAAAAACAAGTAAAATTGGAGAAAGAAAGAAAAGATGAGAGAAAAGTGAAATAAAAAATACAATTAAAGGATAAAAAAATAGAATCAGGTAAAAGAAACACACAAACACACACGCAAAAGAAAAAAGAATGTAGCAAAGACCAAAAAGAAAGAAAGATAAAGGAAAAACAAACAAAAAAACAAAGACAAGGAGCGAAGAGTCCAAAAAAGTCCTCCATGTTGAGATGGTTGGTGGATAGTTTCTTTCCAGGGCCACCAGATATTAGAATCTACCAGGTATAGGGGAGAGATAGTGAGTCACAACTGAGGCCTGTTATGTTTCCACAGCCACTTTTTGCTGTCCGAATGCTGAGTCCTGTCCCTCCTTTCCCACAGGATGGAGCCTGTCACTGGTATGTTGTCTGCCTCAGGGCTGTATTCAGTTTAGGGGCTTTTCATGTTTGTTGTTGGCCTTCTGTGTATCTTGAGCCACTGCTCTTACCAACTGGCTTTGTAGACTGTGGGCTTGTGAAGTGCCACACTTGCTCCAGAGGCCCCTCTGTCCATATACCCTGGGATATGGCAAATGTCCAAGTGTTGCATTTGGTAGCTGGGAAAAGCAAATAGATAGTGAGTTCTGTGATGGAAGTAGGTAGCAAGGGGAGCCAAGAAGTTTACAGGACTAATTCCCAGCACTTTCACACTCAGCCTACCCAGAGGACCACATGTGAATGGCTTTTCACCACAACTGGTGGTGCTGTCAACCATTGTGTCCTCTACTACCTGAGCTCTCTGCCAGTAAAGTTCCCAGGGGGGTTGTGAGTAGCCTTCCCCCTCTTTGTGATTGTCTCGTAGCTGTGTCCAGCCCAGCCACTGTGGTAGGGTGACCCTAGAGACCATGAAGTGTGGATGTTCTATGAATTCTGCTTCCAGGAGTAGTTCAGTCTTAAACAATAAACCCTTTCACAAAATGGCTTCCAATTATATCACCCCTAAATATGGCAGATGTTGCAGTGGATTTCTTCTCCAAAGCTAGCCTGCCAAGGGAAAGGAGTCACTATTAGTGTAAAACCCTACACTGTTAAAACTTACAATAACCGTGGGCTTTTTCTGGGGCTTCTGGCCCTGTCTGGGGTTACCTTGTGTTTTCTTATTTTCCTTAGTTTCTCTGTAATTTTTATCTTTTCTGTCAGTTCTTTCTTGATTTACAGAGCTCTTCTCTTTCTCTTGATAAGTTGTTGTTTACCTGGTGTCTTGCTTCCAGGTCCTGGTGATCTTGTGATTTGTTGCTGGCTTCTACTCTGCCATATTATTCTCTAATTTGTTATCATTTCAAGGACTAATCTAAGGTGCAAATGTTGTAGTGGAGAGGAGAAACTTGAGCCCTGATATGTAGATGTGTTAAAAGGACAAAGGAAGAAGGACACTGGTGAAAGAGTGGTTGAATATTTGATGTGATGCATGCATGATTGGTTATCATACACATTAGAAAATTCAGTACAGTCTGGGTGGGGCAAATACTTGGAATAAGATTACAGTGATAAGGTGGAAGATCAGTGTTAGTCCAAGCGTGAGAGAGCTGTGGGCCAGGGATTTAGCTCAGTGGTTCCGCCACCTGCATCACAAGCGCAAGGTCCTGAGTTGGATCCCCGGTACGAAAAAAAAAAAAAAAAGAGTGAGAGCTGGAAGGATTGGAAACTGTGACCAGTGTACTGAACTTTAAGAATTTAGGAGATTTTTGGTTAATACAATGTTTAAGGAAACTTCTCCCTTTAAACTTCACAAAGGACAACAGATGATAGATAGTTTCAAACACAAAACAAATTATTAAGTTATAAAAATTATTAAAATTCATAATATGATTGCTAGATACAAGGTCAATATACAAAAAGGTAAATAATATATCTAGTTTTCCAAGAGATATACTTTTTGATAGTAACAAAATCAGTAAGAATATGTAGGAAGAAATCTACCAAAGGATAAGCATGACTTTTATGGGGAAAATATTTTGACTTTTGCATCAATATTAGGTACATTTATCAAAATGATTTAAAAAATTTTCTCTTTTCCTTCTTTATTACAAGAGAATCTATTTTTCTTCTTGAGAAATACATTTCTAGACTGGGCTAAACCAACATAAAATTGCATACATAGATTGAAAAAATCATGTAAATCTCTGTAGAATTATATTACCATATTACTTTTACCATAATTTTGGCTTATATTGATGATTTTATAAGAAACTTATGGAAAGTTTCTGTGTTTAAGTATTTAAAAATAAGTGTTACTATGTCATACGTTAAATAACATCAGAGCTGATTAGAAACATTTATTTTTAAAATTTCCATATCAGGACTGTTTCCCATGGTCAAATAGTTTTTTTTTTAGCTTCATAATGTTGAATATTTAAGTTGTTTTTTGAGTTAGAATAGTTGTCTGAAAGCTTAGAATTTAGTCGATAACATATTTCAATTTAGAATATAGGACATAATGTCATTCTTCTTGTGTACTTTCTTCATACCTAGTTTTATCTTATCTTTCCAGCTTTAGTCTTTGTCTCATTTTCCTTTTCTTTTTTGGTACCAAGGATCAAACTTGGGACCCTGTGCTTGTGAGGCAGGTGGCGGAACCATTGAGCTAAATGCCTGGCCTCATTTTCCTTATTTTGAATGCACTTATTTCATTAAAATGTACACTTTTTTGGAGTCATCTTAAAATCTAATTCTTAGGACAGGGTAGAGCAAAGTATGTGTAAACAAATATGCTAGCAAATGAAATGATGTTTGTGAGTCACATAAGACTTGAAATCATCAGTTGGCCAAAAACAAGACGTCATTTGGGAACCGATGCCCACAGTTGACAAACTTAATCCCCTTTTTCTGACTATTCTGGAGAAAATGTTAGTTTTAATATTTTCTTTTAGAATATAAATATCACTGTACTCAGAAACATTTCCAATTAGTCATTCATTGTTCTTTTAAATAATTCGGTGGGTGCCTGCAACATTGAGAATTCCATACATTCTTTGCTAATAGTCTCACAAAGGCATTTTCCAATACTGATGAAAGATCCATTGTGTGCTGCAGAATGTGCAATCTCACCAGCTTTGATAGGAATATCACACCAAAGATGTAGGTTTGTCATTTTAGCGAAGACCACTGCCCCTGTATTTCCTGTCTTGATTCCTGAGTATTAGGTACTGTTACTTTTAATATCTGTAATTAAAAACTGGTATTAAAATTATTTATGCTTACCTAAAAATTTCAACAAAACATTACAAAAAATGCCCTGAGAACAGAATTCGGTTTCCCTCGTGCAATTGCTGTTATTTTTGCTTTCATTGATTGATTGCATAAGGGAAACAACTTTATATGTTCTTATAACCACCAAGGCAAAATAGAACTTTTTAAAAAAAAGTTTATTTTATTGGTACATTTTAGGTATACAGTATAATGACATTCATCATTGGAAATTTGTACCTTTACATACTCTCTTGGTTCTTACTTTTCCCCCTTCCCCTGCCCTCCCTTCAACCCCTCCATCCCTCCCTATTTACAAAGACTTTGTTTCCATTTCTTCATTTTCTCATATTAATTCCATTCCCTTCTGTCCTTTTCCCTACCCCTCCCATTTCCCCTTCCCCTTTGCCCCTTTTCACATTATCTATTATACCTTTTAGTCCTTATTTATACTTTCAGTTTCTCACACTAGAGAAACTGTTCAGTATTTACACATGTGTGTCCTATTTATTTCACCTAAGAGTATTGCCTCAATGTGGATCCATTTAGCTATGAATATCTCTAATTTCTCATTTTTTATGGCTGAGTAGTACTCCTATTTATAAAAAAAACACATTTTCTTTATCCAGTCTCCAGCTGATGGGCATTTGGGCTGTTTCCGAGTTTTAGCTATTACAAACTGTGCTGCTATGAACATGGGCGCACATATATCACTGTGGTATGATTCTTTTAATTCTTTGGGGAAGATACCCAGCAGGGCAATAGCTAGGTCAAATGGTA
>NW_004624753.1:5352676-5370935 GCF_000247695.1 Heterocephalus glaber
TTTTCTTTTAGGGCTTGAAATACTTCACTCCAGGCTCTCCTTGACTTGAGGCTTTGTGTTGAGAAGACTGCTCTGATTCTGATGGGCTTTCCTTTGAGGGTGATTTGTTTCTTTTCTCTAACTGCTTGTAGGATTTTGTTCTTCTATTGGGTTTCTGGGATCTTGACTATTTTATGTCTAGGTGTAGATTTTTTTGATCGTGGCTGGTTGGAGTTCTATATGTCTCACTTATCTGTATGTCCAATTCTCTACCCCTGGGAAGTTTTCTACTATTACTTCTGTGAACAGTGTTTTTATGTCAATTGTACTTTCTCCTGCTTTTTCGTGGACTCCTATCAGTCTTATGTTATTCTTCTTTGCAGCGTCTAGCAGCTGCTGGATTGATTTCTTGTGATCCTTTACTATTTTTAAGAAATCTCTGTTTTCATGGTCACTAACTGCAATCCTGTGTTCTATATCTGATATTCTATCTTCACATTTCCTTAATCCTTTGTGAATAATTTTAATGCAGTTTTTAATCTGCTGGATATCTGTTTGAATCTGTTTCATGGATTCCATTTCTTTCTTATGCTCGTGATCATGGTTTCCATTTCTTTCTAATGCTGGGGATTTATGGCTTCCAGCACGATTCTGAGCTCATCTATTTTTTTTTTATCTTTTTCTGTTCTAGAGCCTCTAATCATGTTTTTCACTCTGCTCACCATTTCTGTAGTTATCTAGGAAATTATTTCCATTTTGAATTTTTCTAGAGCCTCATTCATCTGTTTTGTTACTTCCTGTGCTATGAGTTCAGTGTGTGCAGGTGGTTATCAGTTTTCCACCTCGTTTCCCCCAGAATTTGCCTTTGGTGGGGTGGAAGTCTGAGTTTGTGCCTTGCTTAAATGTCTTCTCATTTTTGTTTTTGGTTCTGTCCTTGGTTTAATTTCTGGGTTGATACTTCAAAATTGCTTATTGTAAGTATCTTTGTTGCTTGTATTTAGAACCTTTATGGACTGATTGCTTCTCAGAGGTGTCTTTCAGATATAGCTGGTCTTTAGGTTTTGAGTCTCTAATGACTTTTAGGCCATCTCATTTTCTTTATATCAGGAAGGACAACTGATTAGATCAATCACAATACCTCAGCCCAAGTGATACAATTAGCAACAGCATGGCATCAAGCACAGGTTAGAAAATGACAATTTATGATAGTTATTAGTCTATCACCTTTAACTGTGTGAATTAAATCAAAATCAAGGACCAACCCAACATATGTTTATAGTGAAGAAACTCTTCAATATAGCAACTTTACCCTTTGGGATGGAGAGTTAGAGGGAGTTGGAGAGGGAGGGATAGATAGGTGGAAGGATAGGGGAAGGTTAACAGTGAGGCCAGAGGACACAGGAAAATCACGCAAACTCTAAGAAACTGTTGAAGACAAGAGGAAAAGATAGAATGAAAGAACAAAGATGAGAACAGAACAACCTATCAGGAATAGGGAGGCTAGAGACTATATTTACTTTCCTTTAAAACTAATGACAATCAAGAGAAGGAAAAAGAGAAGAAAAGACAAATAAAGAAGAAATTCGAATTAGGGCCAGAACAGGAACAAAAAGGAAGATGAAGAGCAATGTGGGACAGTGAGAGAGCATATGAGAGAGAGAAAGAAAAGAGCAAAGAAAGAAAAAAAAAGAGAGAAAAATAAAAATTTGAAAAGAGTAGAAAAAAAACAAAAATTAAAAATTAAAAATAAGAGCAAAAAATAATTTTGAAAATAATAAGTAACAAATAACAAATAAAAATGAAGGGCCTCCTTTAGGGTCTGTCTCTGCTGTCACAATAGACAACATGGGCAGCAGTGTGCAGTTATACGTCAATGAGTCTTAGCAAGGCAGTAGCAGACCTGTGAGATTCAGGCAGATTTCTGGCTGCAAGTCCCTGTCCTCCTGCAGGGTTGCACTCTGCAAGGTTCTACTGCAGGTTCCAACTGCCTTTCCCCTTATAATAGTCCAGGTTCCGATGGGAGGTGATGATCCCTCCATCTTACCAAGCACGGTGGTCTGGTGTGCCTTTATTGCAGAGATTCTCTTCCCTTTTCCAGTGGGCTTCAGTTTTCATCAAGGCGCCTGAGAGAGGCCCTCCTTCTGTTGTTCACTTCTGCTTTATCTTCTGGTGCTCAGGACAATGGCCTGTATGACCCCCTGTGCCTCTGTAGTGTGGAACCAGGTAGTGGCACAGCCAGGAGGCCAGAGGGTGGGGGTCCTGCATGTGGCCACGTGACTAAGCTGGTCACTGGGGGGCGGGGCAAGGTCAGGATTTGTCCCTCTTTCATTTACTTGGTTTTCAGATATCCACTTGGACTTACTTTGTGTTAGGGTTTATTCTACTCATCTTACAAATATCAATTCATTTGGTCTCAGAAAAACAGGAAGGTAGAGACCATTTTCATCACCCTCCCTTTACAGAAGGTTCACAGAGCCGAAGTCACTTGTCAGTCAGCAGCTGAGCCAGGACTGACCAGATTCTGTGCTGGCAGTCACCGCGCTTTTTGTCCACTGTAGATGAGCGCCTGGGCCCCCCAGGCATCTCCTGCGAGCTCCCCTTCACCTTCTTGCCTTAGCCGAAACCTAGCTTTTCTTGGAGACGACAGCTTCCCTAGGGTGCAGGCTGCACATTTCACTCAACCTTTCCTGCCAGGGCCCCTCACATGAAGGCCTGTCCTTACTGGTAGTCCATGCTCTGGTTTTATCATCCTCCACCTCCTCTTTTTGCTCTCATCTGAATATTCTCTCTCTCTGTCTACTGGTGATCGAACCCAAGACCTTCACCTGAGCCATACCCACAGTCCCTGCCCCCCTTTTTTATGTGCAGTACTGGAGATTGAACCCAGGGCCTTTGCACTGAGCTGTATCTGCAGTTCCGATACAGAGCCTTGTTAATTCACTAAGTTGCCCAGGGCAGGCCCGAGCTTGTAATCCTCTTGCCTCGGCCCCCCAGAGTGCTAGGGTTACAGGTGTGCTCCCCACACCTGGCTTCTCTCACCCTGCAAAGTTCTCTTTCCTAGCTCATGTTGCAATCCTCGCTTGCTTCTGCAACGTGAGCACAACCTATTTCACCATCCTGGTTCAAGATGAATTTTAGAATCAGATAGAACTGAGTTTGTGTCTCTGTGCAGCCTGCTTCCAGCTGGGTGCCTTCTTAACCTTTTGATATTTGGGTTTCCTGTAAAATGGGCCCAATAAGCAGAGCATTTGGCACATGCGCACTCTTTAATCGGTGGTAGCTGTTACAATTGTTCATAATAAACACCCCACCCCACCACCATCACTGCTACTACTTTTCTGACAGTGTCTGGACTTCTTGGACTCAAGCATCCCACACTCGTCTTCCACGCCAGTGGTCTGTAAGCGTGGGGAAGCCTTTGACTTTTCATCTGCCTGGACTGTCCTATATCTGAGCCCTTACCCTTGGATACAGCCATCTGTTACCACAGCCTTCCACCCTTGCTGCCCCGTTACTGCTGTTCACTCCTGCCCATGCTCCAGAAGCTCCCTGAGTTCTCCAGACACTTCCAGGCCAGCATGGACGCACTCTTTCTTACCCTCATCAAGGCCTCGGGGCCTGTCAGTGTTCGAGGAGGCTTTTTCAGTTGTCCTGTGTCCTTATTCCTTTGTTTGAGCTGGCTGGCCGATACGGGTCATCGGTCAACTCCTTTGTTTGTTTTTTTGCCCCAGTGACCCTGGGCCAAAGACCCAAACCCCTTCCTCTTTAGCATGGCCCACAATATTCTTGGCATCTGGCCCCTGGCTGGCTCTCCGGTCTTATCATGGCCCCCTTGCCTGCTGGCTTTAGGTTCTCTTGCTTCTTGCAGGTCCCGGAACTCAACAAGTTCTTCACCACTGTAGAACTTTTGAAAATGGCTGAATATTCCTTCGGCTGGGCCCTTTTAATTCTTCAAGTCTCAAATGTCACCCCTCAGAGTCTTTCCTTGTCCACTGTGAGTAGTTATCTGTCATTATACCTCAGTGGGAGTCCCTCCAGCTCGTATTGCAAGTTTTAACAGTGATTGTCTATCTTTCTGACTGGATTAAGCTCCATGAGGGCAAGGCCAGGACTGTCTTATTCACCATTGAGTACTTTTATTATGTGTGACAGATTAAAAAGTGTCACTAAAGTGCTTATCAAAAGAATGAAAAAATGAAGAAATCACACAATTGTGTGGGTTGATTGGATGGCACATGTGTGTTTTCTAAACTCAGCTACAGCCTGCCTGGCAGCCCCATGGCTCCTGAGCAGTTCTCACTTGTCTACTCTCACTGCTTCAGCTTCTTGTCTCTCAACGGATAACCCTAAGCCTGTGCCCTGCTCACTTTGAGTCCCTATACTTAGAAAACCTAGAAACTTTTCATTTCTAATTGCATAGATGAGTCCCCCCAACTCCTGGCCCCCAGACAGGGGGTCTCGCCATGTAGTTCAAGCTGGTCTTGAACTCACTCTCTATGTAGCCCATGCTGGCCTCAGACTTGCAGCGGTTTTCCTTCCTTGGCCTCCCTAGGGCTGGGATTGCAGGTGTGTGCCACCATGTCCTATGATTGTTGTTTTCATTTTTTCTTTTGGCAAGTTTAACTAGGTGTTTATTATGTGGTTTATCCTTTTGAAGTACCAAGTCTTCAATTCATTGTTCCTTTTATTTTTATTTTGGTGCTAAGGATCGAACTCGGGACCTTGTGCTTGTGATGCAGGCGGTGGAACCACTGAGCTAAATCCCCAGCCCTATTGATCCTTTGTATCTCCTTTTAAGTCTCAGTTTCATTAATTTCTGCTATGATCTTTATCATTTTTTTCCTCCTCCTACTTTTAGATTTGGTTTGTTCTAGTTTTTGCAGGACCTTGAGATGTGTCATTTACTTATTTATTTGGAATTTCTCTAGTCTTTTAATGTGTACATTCACAGCTATAAAGTCTCTTAGAATTGCTTTCCTTGTGTCCCATAGATCTTGGTATATTGTGCTTCCATTGTCATTTGGTTCTATGAACTTTTAACTTTCTTCCCTGATTTCTTCTTCCACTGATTAATCATTAGTGTATTATTATTTTTGGGGGGGCGGTTTTGGTACTGGGGATCGAACTTGGGTCTCTCCGCTTGTGAGGCAGGTGGTGGAACCACTGAGCTAAATCCCCAGCCACATTAGTGTATTATTTAATCTCCATGTGTTTGTATAGTTTCTGTGGGTTCTTTTGCTACTGATTTTTAGTTTTATTCTGCTATGATCTGATAGTATGCAGGGGATTATTTCAATTCTTTTCTGTTTATTTAAGCATACATTATGGCCTAATGGCCTAATATGTTATCTATTTTGGAAAAAGTTCTATGTGCTGCTGAGAAAAACATGTATTCTTGGTAGGGGGGTACTCGGGATTGAGCTTTGGACCTTGCACTTACGAGGCAGGCAGCGAAACCACTGAGCTAAATCCCCAGCCCAGAAAAATATGTATTCTGTCGTTGGATGAAACGCTGTAGATATTGATCAGTCCATGTGTTTGATGGTGTGATATTTCTTTGTTGATTTTTTTGTCTGATTGAGCTGTTTGTGAGAGTGAGTTATTGCTATGATTGTATTGGTGATGTCTGTTTGTAGCTTTTGTTTTATGAAGTAGGCTGAGCCAACATGTGGAACATATATATTTGCAATTGTTTCTTCCTGTCAGATCATTCCCTTTAGAGTATGTAGTGGTTGGCTTTGTCTCTTCTAATCACAAACTCTTACATGTAACAGAGCTCCACCTTCCTAACATGTGTTGAAAGACCATCCTTTCCCACTGAATGGCTTTAGCACCCTTTTTGAAACTGTTTGACCAGTACCATGGTCCTTTCCTGCTGCTATAACAAAATACCTTAGACTAGGTAATTTAAAAACTGCAGAATTTTTTTTTTTTTTTTAGTACCAGGGATCAAACTTGGGAACTTGTGCTTGTGAGGCAGGTGGCAGAACCACTGAGCTAAATTCCCAGCCCAAAAACTACAGAAATTTATTTCTCACAGTTCTGGAGGCTGGAAGTCCAAGATCAGGTACCCACAGACTTAGTATCTGGTGAGAGCTCTGCTTCACGGATGGCTCCCTGTTGCTGTGTCCTCACCTGATGGAAAGCGTGAATACTGTGTCCTCACATAGAAGTCAAAAGGCAAAAGACAAAGGGGACAAGCAGGTTTCCTGCTAACCATTCATGGTGACATTGATACCACTCAGGAGGCTAGAGCTCTCCTCACATCTCACCTCCCACAGACCTCAACTCTTGTTGCCATCATCTCAGGGTTAGGTTTCAGTATAGCGACTCTGGTAGGACAGACATTGAGGCCAGAGTGCCCATGTACATGCGGACTTGCTTTTGAACGCTCTTCCATTCCATTGGTTTGTTTACAGTAGCCTTGTAACACGTTTGAAATCAGGAAATGTGAGATCCCTAATGTTATTATTTTTATCTTTTAAAAAAATTTATTGTTATTATTATTTCTTGGTTCTGGTGCTTAAACCTAGGCCCTTGAACATGCTAGACTGGTGGTTCATCACTGAGCTATACCTCTGGCCTTGTTCTTCTGTATCAAGATTGTTTGGACCATTTGGGATTCCTGAGGTTCAGTATGAATTTTAGGATTTTTTTAACCTTTGCAAAATATACTATTGGGATTCTGATGGAGACTGCGTTAAACCAGAAGGCTGCTCCGAGTAGCTTTGACACGTAAACAGTATTCCACCTAGGCCCCTGACTTACAGTGTTTTGCCATATGATTTTCCACAGTGACAGTGGTGCAGAGGGAAGATAGTTCAGTAGGAAGTGTCCCTTGAATTTTGTTTTTTCTCTGGACTAGTGATGTGTTATGCGATACTCTCTTGCAATGCTGGTTATTGGATCTAGCTCAGACACACTATTAAAAGAGTAAATAGCCAGCTAGACATGGTGGCACATGTCTGTAATCCCAGCACTCTGGGTGGCTGTGGCAGGAGGACTGCAAGTTTGAGCCCAGTCTGGGCAACTTGGTGAGTTAACAAGACACTGTCTCAAACTAAAAAATGAAGAGGCAGCTCAGCGTGAGTGCTCTTGGTTTAGTCCCTAAAAGTGCCAACTCTCCCCCAACAAAAACAAAGAGTAAGCAACTGATATTAAGGTGTTTTGTGTTGCTGAGCTATGGTGTTTGGAGGGTTAGATGGATCAAATGCACTTTTTGGGGGGTAATACTGGGGGTTGAACTCAGGATCTTCTCACTGTGCCACATACACTCTAAGCCCTTTTGTTGTTTACTTTGTTTTGAGATGGGGTCTCATTAAGTTGCTAAGCTGCCCAGTCTGGGCTCAAATCTGCAGTCCTTCTGTTTCAGCCTCCCAGGAATGCTGGAATTACAAATGTGCACCACCACACCCAGTTGATTAAATGCACTTGTAATTTAGTGTAGGTTTATGGGGAAATATCCCCATTGTAGAGAAGCATTTCTGTGTCTTCTTTCTTTTAGCTGTGTTTTGTAATTTTCAGTGTCTTTCACCTCTTGGGTTAAGTTTATTCCTAAATGTTTTATTGTTTCTGATACGGTAGTAAATGCAGTTGTTTTCTTAGTTTCCTTTTCAGATTGTCTCAGTAATCTTTTATAAAGACTCATTTCAAGTTTCATTTCTAAAAATAAAGTTTTTTCTGGGTTTTTTTTTTTCTGTTCTGTTTAGTATCAGGAATTGAACTCAGGGCCTCGCACTTGCCAGGCAGGCACTGCAATTTTTCTGATTTTTCCAAGTAGAAATGACCATTTCTTGTTGAATCCTAAAATATCCCAGACAGATGACTATTGCCAAAACTGTTGCACTTTATTGAACTTATTATTTAGAAATCTTTCTCCATCGGGATGGTAGCACTTTGAAGAAATCTTTAATTTTGTGTCCAAAGACCCTGCCACTTCGTAGTCACTAAATATATTTTAATAGGTAAATCAGTGAAAAATATATGTGATGTAAGCATAAGTTTAATTAAAAGAACATTAACCTTAGGTAGTCTCTCTTGCCTTGTTTACATTTGCATGAGAATTGGACTCACTATCTAGAATCTCCTGA
This sequence comes from Heterocephalus glaber, assembly GCF_000247695.1. The sequence continues at coordinate 5,360,746 of NW_004624753.1, forward strand.
AGTCTTGTCCAGAACTTGAACTGTGCTTGTTAGGACAAGAGGGACACTGAAAGGTGCTGATTCCTGTGGCTTCCTTGGCCTTGGCAGTACTGTCAGGGTCGGGTAAGGTCCTCAAGAGCCAGGAGAGCTGGCTGGAGTTAGAACGCATGCTCTGGTTTCCTGTAAGCTGCCTGCGCTGCAGTGCACACCATGTCTTAGAGTGCAGTTTTAAAGACTTGCTTTTAAGACTGAAATGTTTTAAAATTCTGTTTGACAGTGTTATACAGTAGTCAATTGGAAATTCCTATTTAAAATGATGAGTATAAAATTATAAAATTGAAGTTGGTGTCAACATTATGTCATTATTTTGAAACGTATATTTCAAATCACTTCTCTGAAGCTAAGATGAAGCAGTTTAGACAGCATGTGGAAATGGGAATCTTTTAAATAGTAATGCCACAGGAATGACAAAAAAGGCTTTATGACATTTATTTATTTAAATTTAAATGACTAAATATCTCTGAAATCTTATTGAGATTTGCCATATCATATGTGAAGTAATTTTTATAATAACTTACAATGATATTAGAAAGTATCTTCCAACTGGAAACCATGGAAAGAAATTGCTTGCTGTGTGTTGTTTATTCACAAATCAGTCTTTAAAACTAAAATCTAGTGTACTATTTCTATTATATCCACAGTATAGACATAGAATATACTAATTTTTAAAATATATTAGGACTACTTAATTTACATTTAGTATGTGATCATTATTTTTTATATATGATCATGATTATTTTCAAACTTGAGATCATGCTATCATGTAAACATTCCTCACAGTTTTAGAGAAAAGGGAAAATACCAAGGAGAAGAAAAGGGGAAATATTTTACTTTGCAAAAGAGGTGCATTATTTAAAATATATGATTTTATTAAAATCAATCTGTTATAATTTACTTTGAGATAACTTTTGAAAACTTCTTTACAATTTAAGTATAAATTTATTGCTACTACATTTTTAAAAGTTCACTTGGAGAAAATCTCCATGTAAAAATAAATACATATATGTAAGGAAAAGGTAGAGTTATAATTATGGGGATTACAAACCATTGTATTTTTATGAAATTATCTCTTTCAGTGTTCTTTTATATATAGCAAAGATTCCTAGTATTTAAAATGTATTTTAAAGAAGTTGTTTTTTTAGACAACTTTCATGTTCAGCTATGAGATAAATTATATTATTTAGGAAATGCTCTTAGCTGATTTTTGAAGGATGTCTGATGTATTTGCTGTGTGATTTTTTTTGTTTAGTGCTTGAAGGAATTTTTATGCTACTAGGAAGAATTAGATAATCTCTGTAATTATTCATAAGCTTCTCTTCCAGAATATGTTTGTCATAGATGAAAAGTGATATGTTTTTCACATTAGCAAAAACTCATCTCAAAAATGATATTTTGTGACCATTACCTGATATTCTGGCTAAGCAATAGATTATACTACTAGTGGAAACATAAATCATTATTAAGAAATTATTTCCAGAAATAATTTTCTATACACCTAGAAAATATATACTTGGGTACCTAAAATATACTGAGAAACTACAACCAAAAGAAATTAAATGTGACAAGTAATTGTTTTATAAATATCTTTTATCAATGATTTCAGATCCCATGAATAACGAAAACTGTTAGGTTAAACCTTTAGTAACCAAAACCAATAAACTGAAAAATGTTCCTACGGACTCACTTGATAATAAGATTGTTATATCAAATAATATGCACAAGTTAATGTACATAGTAAAGAATGGTACAAATGCGTACCATTTTCTGTTAACTGAAGGCCTTTTCCTCTGTCAGTTGCACTTTTGATAATCCTGCCAGTGGGGGTCCTCTGTAACGCTTCAGGGGTTAATGTGCTCGACATGCGTGGCAATGTCAGTAAGCAACAGAATAGGGGAATTTGTGTGCTCACATCTTTGTGCTGATTTTGTTTCCTAGGTGATAAGCACGTTTCTAAGCTGGTATCCGAAGCTCTGCTAATGTGATAATTTTCCCAATATTTGAAGATTTAGAAATTAGTCCTCAATCCCTTTAGCCACATCTTAGGAACTCCAAACTCCCTTACCTAAAATACCAGCCCTCTTTCTTCCGTATCACTCATAGCCCTTCCCTGATTGCATTTTTCTGCCTTTCAGTTATTAATTCTTGACCTTATTTTATGTATTTCTCTGTGGCACACAGCATAGAAGGGAGCTCTACAGGGGCAGGGAATTTATCTTGTTCCTTTTCTTTACCTCCTAGAATAGTAGCTGGCATATAATAGGTTCTTTTTGGGGGGCCGGGTACCACGGATCGAACTCGGGTCCTTGAGCTTGCGCAGTGCGAAGCGAAATCACTGAGCTAAATCCCTGGCCCCTATAATAGGTTCTTAATATTTGTTGATTGAATGAGAGATCACACCAGAGCTTGTTGACTGCACTTCAGATCTGGTGTACAAGTCTTTATCCCAACCACCTTTAGCTTTTGTCTGAAGAACATTTCTTAGAAAGGAGAAAGAAGATTTTGGATTCTTCATGTAGGAGGCAGTGTGAACTTAGTACTTAGTAAAATTTGGGTTCAAATTCTGTCCTCCTCACTACCTAGCTGAGGATTTTTGAGTAAGCTACTGACATTTTAGTCTTAGTTTCTTTGTTTTGTAAAGTGAGAATAATAACAGCTCACTCTTAGGGTTATTTTGATGAACAGGTGACAGAACATCCATTACACACCTACAGCTGGGTTGATACTTAGCTTGAGCCTAGCCAGTCCTGATGAGCAGCTCGTAGGGGCCAGGGTTGTGGCCCAGCCATGCTGGGCACTGAGATGAAGGTGCCAGGTGCCGCTCCAGGGTTCTGTCCGCTCCCAGTACGCATTCTCTTGTCTGCCCTTCACCCTCCTGGCCAAGCCAGCAGAGCGATGACCCGTGCCGGACGTCAGAGATGGCACTCAAAGATCTGTCGTCAGTAAACAGAACGCATCCATGGGGTTTTCCTGTTGTCCCAGGATTTTCGTTTTGAGACTCTGCTGTTCTCAATGAATTATATTCACCTTATTTTATTATTTTCGAGTGGACCGGCTGTTCTAATGGAACCTTTCATTTTCTTAGGAAGAGCAATATGGTGTCTTTGTTTTGCTCACCCATGCATCTGTTTCATTTCACGTTCCCAGGCAGAAAAACTGAAACCTTACACTGTTCAGGAAGAGTTCAGGGAGGACGGAGAGACGCTGAGTTTTGTTTCATCCAAGTATTTCTGGCTATAATTATGTGCATCTTTAGCAATCTCTGGACTCCAGTAGGACTCGCAGTTAAAACTAAGGCGTACTTTTCATTCTCATAGTGTGTTGAAAAATGTATTTTTAAAAAGAGTTTCTGGAGCCCTGGATGTTAGAGAGAAGCATGAGGGGAGTGGCAGTCAGGCCACCTGGGCTGCAGCTCCTCAAACACGAATCAGGTGCCAGAACCTTCAGGGTCGACTTCTTAGTCTTCAGTCTTCAGTTACCCTTAAAATTACCTCGCTAGCATTAACCTCGCCTACTTTTTTTTTTTTTTGGTACAGGGGATCGAACTCAGGACCTTGCCACTTGCGAGGCAGGCACGGTGCTGCTCAGCTAAATCCCCAGCCCCAACCCCACCTACTTTTGCATAAAGACAAATAAAAAGCTGTTTATAATAGTGTTTGGCAAGTGAGTCTTTACATTTATGGCAAAGAATTATACTTGTGTATTGCAGTGTAGTGCTTGTGTACCATAGAAATATCAGATTGCTAATATGTAGTCATTTTGAACCCATATGTGTAGTTCTGATGAATTCTTTTTATTAGGTGGATGATAGTCCTTAGTATGATTGTATTCTAATTTATCAACCATTCCTTTATTGATGGTTATTTCCAATCTAAGCTAATCCAAGATAATGCTTTAATAAATATCTTCCGTACAGGATTTTAGATTCTGACACTGCTATTGCTTTGTATTTTTCTAGAATTGGAATTGCTAGTTCCAAATGTTTTTGTGTAGTTACAGTAGCAGTTTTGTGTCCTTTTGATGTTTTTCAGAGATTGCAAAAAGGATGTTTCAAGAAAAAGGCATCCTGGCTGGAGAAAGCAGAAGTTTTAAGCCCCACCTGACCTTTATGAAGTTGTCCAAAGCGCCCTGGCTCCGGAAGCATGTGAGTGCACGTTTATGGTCAGCCTGTCGCAGGGGCTGCTCCAGCCCTCAGACAGTCGGGATGAGAGCCACTCGTGTGGTTTTGAGGCCCTGCCTCTGTGATCCCAGGCTAGTGTGGTTCCGATTCCTGAGGATGCTGAGGACACGCTCAGGTCCTCTATGGAGGCTGTGGCAGCTGTGCCCTGCGAGGTGCACACTGGGCGTCATTCACGGCCGCTGCTTCTGGCCGCCACCATGTGAGCTTCTTCCCGCCACCGTGTGAGCTTCTTCCCCAGCAGCCTTGAGGTGGAGCCAGAGCTTCTTGCATTGCTCTCTCCGCATGGTCCTTTGCCTCCTGCTGCTCCCAGCGCTTGCTCTGCTGCCTCTGTCCACAGTGCTGCTCACAACCCCTGGGTGCTTCAAGCTGGGCAAAGCCTGTTCCGCTCTCTAGTGGTCTTTCCAGGCCTCCAGAAGACATCTTGCTCTTCCAGCCTTTGCCTCCATGGAGATCCTGGGGAGAGTGTGCGGGGCCTGGGCCAAGAGTAGCTGGGGAACCTCTCTGCCCAAGTGCCTGAGAGCATTTACCCCGGAGCGAAGGCCAGCGGCAGCAGGCTAAGGCACGTGACTTCGAGTTCCTTTCCAGCCCACCCCTCCCCGTTCCCACAGTGGAACAACTTTTGATTTTGTCTGGATTCCCGAGCCTGTTTCCTGGAGCCCTAAGGGTGCCCTTCCTCGTTTCCCATTTCAGCCCAGGGACTCCTCATGCACATTAAGACATCTGGTGGGTGGCCTGCTCTGGTATAGCAGTTTTGGAGATGGGCTTTCAGATTAACACCCCCTCTCTGCTCTCCGTGGGCTTTGCTGCAGATAAGACTCATTTGCAGTTCTGTAAATGAAGGTCATGTTCATTAGTAAGTAGAACTTTTTTCTAAATGTAGCATGTTTTGCATCTGATCTCTCTGTCCTTACAAAGTCTTTTTGGTGTTTTAAAACATGGGCTTAGGTGATTCACTATCCCGCAGTTATGAGTTTTCTACAAACCGTTGTTAGAGATGCCCTCTAAAAGAAATCTTGCATTTAAAAAATTTTTTTATTTGTTTTGCATTTTTTTATAACTATGCCATAGATTCATTAATATTAGGTAGCATTCCAGAATATGTTTGGTAAAAATAATCTGTGTAAATGGTAGATTTTGAAATCTGGAATAACAATGTGTAAAACCTATAGACTGACAGTTCTCTACTCGTTATCTTTCCTGCTTTGCTTTCCAATGGATTGCCCTCTTCCGAGCGGTTTCACACTTAATCACAGACTGACAAATCAGTGCTGAAGGTAATATCCCCATTTCAAATGTTTCTTTGTCTTTACAACATCAATTCTGAAATGAGTACACCCACGACATTTGTCAAGGGAATGTCCAAACTGCTCCGGAGTCTGCACTTCAGCATTTCACACTGCACTTGGATGATTTCTTGGCCATTGATTTCACAGAACCGACTCCCTCACCCTATGGAAAAAGGGATACGAGACTCAGAAAGGTCAGGTGCCTTAATCACATTCTTTTTAGTTACAGAGTCCTGTCTTTGCATCTGTGTCTTCTAGCTCATTCTCTTCCCTCCCATCCACTCTAGTTGAAACAAATTCATTTCTGTGTGTGAGGAGCTCTGGTCCAAATCACAATAATTCAGCGAATGTTGTGCACTGTGCGCTGCACACTGGCAGCTGAACACACAGTGGCGATCAAAATAGACAGTCCTTGCTGCAGTGGTGAAATCAGACTTATTTAGGTTAGAATGTTTAATCTATAGAAAATAAATGGCAGTGGTCTCCACTTCTCCAAGGCAATGCGTTTCAAGACCCCAGTGGTGTCTGAAACCACAGATAATCCTGATCCCCGTGTACGCTGTTTTCTTTCTGTACATATATACTTATGGTAAACTTTCACCTTTTCACTTAAAGGAAACTCTATGCCTTTTCTTTAGTTTATCCAAATTGCCAGAATCATTACTTTTGCACTTTGGGGCCATTTTTAAATAAAATAATTGTTACTTATTTAATAAAATAACTCATGGCACTGTGATACCAGGACAGTTGAGCTAATAACTGAGATGACTGTGGAGTGACTAACAGGAGGGTAGTGTATACAGCATAGATTCCTGACCAAAAAAAGTGGTTTCTGTCCTGTTGGGACAGAGAAGGACGGCACAGGATTTCATCACAGTAGTCAGAATGATGCACAATTTAAGCTTATGAATTATTTATTTCTGGAATTTTCTATTCAATTTTGTGTTTTGTTTTGAAGACAGGGTTTTGCTATATAGTCCACACTGGCCCCAATTTCATGATGATCCTCCTGCCTCAGCCTCCCAAATGCTGGGATTATAGGCGAGTGCCACCACACCAAGCTTCTGTTTAATATTTTTCAACCACAGTTGACCACAAATATCTGAAACCACAGATAGGAGGAGGGGCCCTCTTGTATGATCTTTTCATCTTTTAGAAAGCCAAATAAGAATTTTTTTTCTTTTAATTTATGCAGTGACTCTTTGCAAGTCACTACTGTGATGGTCAGTTTTCCTGAAAGAAGAATATCTTAAGTTTGGGATTCACAAGTCACGTGGAGTGCTTGGGGAAGCTACAGAATTCTACTTTCCACCCTCAGATCAGTTGGTGGACCTAGACCTTGAGTTTTGATGTTCAAATAGTATCCTCTGTGCTCCGGATCCAGAGGTCTGCAAAATATACTGGTTTACATTCAGTACATTTTGACACCTGGAGGAGGCTTAAATAAATATCCAGCAGATTTTATTTTATTAAAAAAATTTGTTTTTCAGTACTGGGGATCACACTCAAGGCCTCTTGTGTACAACACAAGTGCTGTACCCCTGAGCAGCACTCCCAGCCCCCAGTAGTCTTTGAATGCAGCAAATCTACAGTAAAGTTAAACCAGTATGAAAAAGTGGTATCACTACAAGTGGATTTTATTTATTTACCTTATTATAATTTGTGGTTTGGAATGCAGGTTCCTTGAAAATACCTGACTCCTCTGTCTTTTTCTTACTTTTTACAGTTCCAATTATCTATTTCTTTTCTTAACATTACTTCACTTCTAGATGTTTGTTTTTGAGACAGAGTCTCGCTATGTGGCCCAGGCTGGCCTTGAACTTGTGTTGATCCTCCTTCTTCAGCCTCCCAGGTGCTGGGATTGCAGGCGTGTACCACCATGCCTGGCTTCACTTCTAAATTTTTTTCTTTTTGGTCCTGGGGATCCAACTCAGGACCTTGTGCTTGCGAGGCAGGCTGCGGAACCACTGAGCTAAATTCCCAGCCTCCTAAATTTTTATTCTACAAGTGAGTGGCCATTGCTTAAGACAGTAATGGAATGCATATTATTCAGGGTCCTCCAGAGAATCAGAACCAATAGGAGAAAGATGATAAATAAATAGATAATAGACAGATAGATAGATAGATAGATAGAGGAATGATGGATGGATAGGGAGATGGATAATAAATAAATAGATGGATAAATGGATGGATAGATAAATGATTGATAGGTAAGATGGATGGATGGGGAGATAGATGGATAGATAATGGATAGATGCATGGATAGGTGGATGAATGGATGGATAGATGATAGATGAACAGATGGATGAATGGGTGAATGGATGGATCGGATGATAGATGGGTAGATAGATTCATAGGTGGTTGGATGGATGGATGGATTGGGAGATGGATGGATGTGGAGATAGATAGTTGGGGAGATAGATGGGAAGATAGATAGATAGATAGATAGGCAGGCAGGCAGATGAGATTTATTAAGGGGATTGGCTCAGTAATTATGGAGACTGAGAAATCCCGCAGTAGCCACGTGGAAGCTGGAGAGCTTGGGATGCCAGGAGTGTGACTCATGTCCAAAAGCCTCAAATCAGAGAAGGTGAAGGTGTAGCTTTTAGTCAGAGGGCCTGAGAACCCAAAGTTCTGCTAGTGTGCATCCTGGAGTCTGGGAACCTGGTTCGGATGTCAAAAGGCAGGAGAGGAGTGTATCCTGGCTCAGGAGACAGATCAACACATTTATCTTTTCGCTGTCATTGTTCTCACCTGCTTGGCTGTCTGAATGGTGTCCAGCTCCCCACAGGGTGGATTTTCCCCCAGTCCACTCGGACTATATGCTGTTTTCCTCTGGAAACATAGACACATGCCACAATAATACATATTTTAACCCAATCAAGCTGAACCTAACATTAGCTGTCTCAGAATATACAAGTTAGTTTTTAGTGTTATTTAGATTGATGATAAAATAAAAGAGGGTAATCATATATATCTATATATTGGATTTGCCTCATTTCAAGCACTTTAATTTTTATTTAAAAGTTATTTTAATTATAAAGTTATTATCTGAACATATGCTTATTGTAGGTGATTCAAATACATACAGTCCTATAGGGTAAAAGAAATAAAACTCTATTATATCATAATTACATTTATCATATTTAAAACATTTTCTCCTTGATGAATAATTAGGTTAGTTTCTGTTTCTTTGCTACCTCAAACAGTGCAGCAGTAAACATCTTCATTCACTGTTCTTTGTTTAGATACCCAGTATTTCAAAGAACCCTTTCCTTGAAGTAGAATTCTAAGGTCAAAGAGTATTATCCATTGTCATTTTTCCAAAACACCTCAAACTGCCTTGTAAAGTAGTAGTGCCAATTTATAGTCCCAGTCACAGTTTATGAGAATAATCTTTGTTAGGATAAATTTGTGGTAGAGGACTATCAAAGATTATGAATGGTGCCTTGCAGTATTGGAATGGCATTTTGAGCTGTGAACTATGCAGCTGATGAGGAAAAACATGAAAAAATTTATGTTCTTTAAGATATCCTTGCTGCTGATAGTATCCTAAAGGACTATTTTAAGAGGACGCTTTTTATGCATACAAATATTTACTAAGCATTATCAATAACAGGGAAAATGTAGAAATAACTTTTAAATTTAAAATAGGGGAAGTTTTTAAGTCATTCATGGTAAAGAATACCAATGATCTAAAGATCTGTTAGAGTAAATCTTTATAAGGACTGTAATAGTATGAAGAAGAGAAATAAAATATAGAATGGACACTATAATTAAAGTTGTATAAAATAATTTTGGAGGGGTTTGCCTTAATGTTTTCAATGAATTATGGAGTTAAAAATTGGGTTGCCACAAATCTCCTTTTAACCCATGCCTTTTCTGATAGGTCAGCCAATAGAGCTGACTTCAGTATACCTCACGATCCAGGAAATCCCTCCCCATGTGTACGAAAGGTTTCCTTCTCCAGGGGTTGGGGGTTTTCTGGGTTCTGAGGGGGTGGAGCTTGGTGAGCTGAGTGTGGTCAGGATTGGGGAGGAGCAGGTCAGAGGCCCCACATTTCAGCGGCAAGGGGAGCTGCTGGATTCCCAGCACTGGCAGGCTTCTCAGTGTCCGGGGAAGTATTCCCTCAGTTTCTGCTATGAGGGCTGGGACACAGGGAGAATGCTAAGAAAGAGCTGAATAATACTTCCCTGTAAGATGCTTTGTTCAGAGGTTGGTGCTAGTTGTATATTCTTTTGGTTTTGATTTGACCTGCTGGAAGAACATCTGGGAATGATAGTGGAGCACTACTAAGATACTGGTGGGACTGTTGCTGGGACAGACATAGTAATTATTAGTAAAAAGGACTGTGCTAAGTAGAGACACACTGCAGATTAGGACAGACAAATTCTGAGATAGTGAAGTAGATGGTCCATCCATTATTGTTTCTAGGAGGTTTAATGAGATCAATCTGGTGTGGTAATTCAGTTAGATTTCTCTCCATTATCTGACCATGGTCACATTTTAATGATCTGAAAGGCTGCTATCCATGCTGACTTAAAGAAAGAAGCGGATTCAATGTTAGAGCCATAATCAGCCTGTTTATGAAGGTAAAGGATCTCATTAATATCAAAGATATGGGTACCACTGCTCCCAGCACAGAAGAGGAGAGCTGCACAGGTGCCAACAGCCCCCCCCCCCCCACC